>JASFAT010000367.1:75000-333321 GCA_031353405.1 Baronia brevicornis
TGATCAAATACAGTTTTTACAGAAATCTTAAATTTTTGGCTCAAGTCGTAAGTTTTCATTTTGCGGTTTACTACATTTTCGCTTTTTGCGTAGATATAGTTATTCCAGTCCGAGAATCGAACCCGCGACCATTGACTCCAAAAGCGGTAACACAGCCAGTAACACATTAGTTCCTCATTGTTATCACAGTGTTTTTACATCAAGACAAAAAGAAGTAAATTATATGAATAAACTATAACTTTTATTTATGACACCAAACTTTATTTACGAGTTACATGGTAAATTAGTTTTTTTAATATGTAATATAAATGCATATACGCCTTTAATCCTTTACATTGTAAGAAACCTTGAACATAAAAGCTCTTTTAGCATAAAAGTTTCATGAAATCCCGCTTTGGAAATAAAATGCTTCTATACCATACTGTAAGAAGGTGAAGGTATGCAAAACAAATTATCATGTAATTTACTTTATTGTAGTTTATTGTCGCAGACAAAGATCGTAATTTTATGTTTTTATATATTGTGTGTTCATTTTGCATACATACAAAGAAAATGTCACTAACTACTTGTAACGCCTGAGCAAAACTTTTAGCAATAAAATTTATGAACACATTATAGCAACAAACTTTTGTTATCTAGTATCTGTCATAGGATTTGTTATTTTGAACAAATATAATGAACAGCAGTGAATTTCTGAATAATTTATCTAGTCTAAGATCCCCAATCTAGGGCTTTACTGTAATATAGCAAAGGTCATAATATCTACAGTTGGCGAGGCAAATTTATCATGGAGGCCAATGTATAGTTTACTTAAGTTTTTGCGTTAAATTAAAGGTGATATTAAATTGTAGGCGAAATAAATTCAGTTACACTATTACACACAAATGTACCTATGTACGGTACCGTAATGGACAATTTAAGTAATAATGATCCGTTTACGGCAGTAATGCTCTTCGCACCTTGTCTATTATTATCTACTAGCTGACCCGGCAAACTTCGTACCGGCTGAGAATCAATAAATAAAAAAGCTGAACGATAATTGTAGAATGTTTCTACTTAAGTAAAAAATGTGGTTAAAATTAAACAGGAACAAAAAGAAACCGTAATCAATAAAAAAACCAAAGAAATGAAAAAAAAAGTTAATTTGATTTCTGAACGACTTTTAAATTTAATTGATTTCTGAACGACGAGACAAACATCAAATATTTGACAGGTAGGAATAGTTTCTAAGGGAAAACAAAATTGTTGCTTTTACTATATTCCTATTATTTTTATCATATTTACTCACCTTTTAAACCTTCTCTGGACTTCCAAAAATAATTCAAAACCAAAATTAGCCAAATCGGTCCAGCGGTTCTCGAGTTTTAGCGAGACTAACGAACAGCAATTGAATTTTATATATATAGATTATGTCTTACTATAATAAACTACTCATCACACACCTAATACAACAGTCAACTGATATACGTATTGTAGTATAAACAACATGATATTGTAGTTTCATCAGCTAAAACATAATTAATATTTCATAAAACCACTTTGAAAGGCCAGGTCAAACAAGACAAAGGTACCCTTTACCGACAAGCTTGTATGAAGAGATTGATGAGTATTGATGAAGCAAAGAAGGTGTACCAGAATCGTAGCAGATGGAGGTCTGTGGTCTTTGCCTACCGCTACGGGCGTGATCGTATGCATGTATGTAAACCACATTTCTATTAATCTCTATCTTTTTCCTCTAGTCTAAGCGTCGTAATGATCCCGAACATGTCGTGCATGGCGACAAATTTGCTTCCATTTCTAACAGACCTCAGTCTGATCTATCACATCAGAGATTTTCATGTCTAGCATTTTTGACAATTGGTTTGTTGTCCTGACTCTCGTTTATATAAAATCAAAATCAAATCAAATATACTAAATAAATTTATGACCTACAATAGAATCTTGTAAACCTGTGGTAACTAGAGTAAAACCTTACATTGGAAGAGGTCATATCCAGGAACTTAATGCTAAAGGAAAAATTAGTTAACCACTTTTAAATACAAATACATTTTAGTAGTTTTTGTATTAGCTGCGTTTAATGGGACCGCTTATAATAAAAAAAAACAAAGAGGGATCTAAAACTTTAAAGTCACCAACTTACAAATTTATACATATAAAATATTTAAAAAAACAACTGATAAAGTCAAGAAGAAGAGCTACATTGTTATGTATATCCTGACCACTAACAATTTTCTTTGAATCGACTATGACAAAGGTATCGCCTGTCAAAGCCAAACGCCTCGTTACAATGTCATTTCATCCACCGATCCGATCGAAGGTCGAGTGAAATATCACTTGTATCAAGAAAATATATTTTAAACGACCAGATATTTATGATATCTAGGTAACTACATATTTCTTGTGACGTGGAGACCATATTATTCTTGTGTTAGTATAATACCAAATTCGGACTTTTCTCGGCAACTTACATCAGTGTTTTTATTTCATTTTCATAATCTTATATTATTATCAGTTATATTGTTTAATTGTGGTGGCGTTTATACAATATAGTTCGATTAAGGCTTATAAGTGAAGTAATATAAAATAAGCTCATGTATCGTGACTTTTTAAGTTGACTGAAAAAGTCCATAGAAGGTTTTGGTGGAATAGCCACCATTTTATCAAGACGTACAGTACCAAGCTGACTAGATAATTTAAGAAATTTGATATTATTTCATTTTACTTGACACTGGCATTATAGTTTTAACTAATTGCCGTCAAAAAAGAAAAGAATACTAAATTTTTATCTTTGAAAGATAAGTAAGATAGAAATATATAGATAATGTTTAACCTTAAAGAAAAATTTGTTGTCTTAAGAATAGCGTAATTCTTCAGTTCTCGATATAGACCTTTAAATATTAACAAATTTCAGCTACCGCAAGCAATTAATAAGATCATCGATTCAATTCATAAGTATCATAATTTATTGTTATTTTATTGTAATCAGAACATGTTTCCCTAATAAAATTAGCCTTGTTTGTCAAACTTTAGCCGCTTTAGTGCGTGCGTAAAAAGTAAAACTAAAAGAAATTCCACAGATAACATGAAAATATAATCAAGATGGAGCGAAGATTTTTTTAAGGCAGCTAGGAGAAACTGGTTGCGTGAATTGGTCGATCGGTAATGAAAGCTGATGTCCGACATAAATATATGTCTAATGATATTGATATAAAATAATATTATTAATTATATGTATTTATGAAACAAAACAGAAAGCGAACATTCTATCACAGTGAAACGATCTAGTTCATTGATAACAGTCGCTTTAAATAAGGTACACAATTTCGAGTTTTCATTAAAAGTTTTCCTACAAGTAGAAAGATAAATGATGCGGGGTATTAATCTCACTTTTCTAACTTACTCGTAGCCGGCTCATTGAAATGTAATTTATAAAGTTTGTACGAAAACGCACCGCCATCTCTTTTAGAAAATTAAAGTGGCAGTAGGCTGGTCACGTTCGTCAGAGAATTGTAAACAGTGGGAGTAAATAAGTGTTGGAGTAGAGAACACGTAATAGTAAACGTAGTATAGGACATCTCCCGGCCAGATGGAGCGACGATCTGTGCAAAGCGGTTGGCACAAACTGAAAGCGGGAAGCCAAAAATCGATCCATCCATGATAATTTTATCTTGTCCTAGACCATGTAACTCATCAGCTTTGTTATAAAGTATATTCATTATATTATATTATAACTAGTGATCGAGATACATTAAATTATTCATTTCTATTTTTAAATTTATCTATCTTCAATTTTTCTTCATACGAACTTATGAAGAAGACATTAAAAAAATCTAAGATATATAAGATAAGAAATCGCACATGTGTTTAAAATGGAGTATAAAGTTATTTTTTCATGTATTAATATAGGTAAAGATATGGCATATAAATACTAATAATTTTTCAAATGCGTATTTAAGATTAATTAAAAAAATTGATTACCGATTTTATCGTACATCTGATTATTTTAGTTTCATAGATTTTTTTTCTCCTACATGTTATTGTAGTACGTAAAAGTGAATTAATACATTACTAGAATTCTTGGTTACCACTTCAATTAAGATTAAGTAAAGTGGTCGTGTTAGGAAAATAAGGTTCATGCCAATAGCAAATCGTAGGTTTAATCAAAACTACCACGATCGTAATTCCAACCTCTAACCAATTAGTTTATAGTCGCTTAAATATTATGGAAGCTTTATTTCTTACATATAATTATGTAGGGTTAAAGGCTCTCATTTTCCTAGAGTAGCATCGTCAGTGCGAGCGATAATAAAGCAACTCCAATATTCACACGACGTCGCTTATAAATTTCCCACAAGTTAGCTACTTCATCCTTTCGTACAGATCCTCATAATTCTAAACAGAAGGCTCACGGCACAATGTACCGCTTTTAAGCGTTACGTTCGCCATTATTCCGATCTTAGCTTAACATTTTGGTATATATGAGGATCCTAATGTTGGTTGGAAGGGCAGTTTGCTTATTTACATAGAAATAACGCGTGAATATGAGTTTTGGGGATATTGAAAATCCTATTCAGATTATTATAAACTCAGTTATAGTCGGTTATTACATTATTAGCTTTCACTTAGTGAAAATTATTTACTGTAAATTTAAATTTAAAGAATACATATTTAATTTAAAGAATACAATTTAAATTTACAGGGAACTTATCAATTGCTTATGGGTTGTACTTGATATGTTAAGTTAACCAAGGTTCGAGCGGAAAAGGTGGAGCCTCGCCACCTGACATCTGAACCTCAAGGTGATGCACCATATGTGCCCCCAAAGTAGGGAGGAGTTGGGGAACCTCATCTCCACTTCCACTATGAGATTGGCCCCTAAATAGGAACAACGCCGTCGGGGCGGCGGTGGCATGCGTCAGGTTGTTCTGGCAAGTGGCGTAGAGGTTTATATATGTAAAAAAATGGTATGTTAAGTTTTACCTTTACTTCTTTTAAGTAATAAACTATTTTTAAGGTAAATATTTTTAGATTATATGGAATCGTTAAAAATAATTCTGAAAAACAAAGCAAGTTGTATTTTTAATAATATATTAAAATATTTGTAGTTTATAAGTAGCCATATTATTTTACATCATGAGGTTGATCCAAGCTACAGTAACGTTTCTTTCATACTTTTACAAAGTAACAAAATGTTGCTGTCTAACTTTTTTCTATAGCATGATCAAACCGGTTCGTTTAGGGATAATACCGCACCCGCAGAAAACCGACTTATGGAATTATAGCTTTACTACTGCGTTTTGTTCGTAGAACATTGAGAACCGGAGACTAGGGTTGCCAACAATAACTTATAATATACGTATCCTAAATTTTTTTAAATAAATATATTTTGTATAAAAATAAAGTACGTAAAAATTCTTTTTTCTTAATCTTTATTGTAATGTGTCAAACGAAATATTCCTACGAAAAGTAATTACTGAAAGATTGATACTTCGACATAAAATGAGGCTGAATATACATTATCTATATCTGATGATGTGGACAGTCAAAACTTTTACTTAGTTAAGATCCGCGACAAGCAAACAATAACAGAAAACTAATAATGTGTGTTCTCCTGTTGGATGAAGTGGATTTATTTGGAACTTAAACCAAAAACTTACCGAAAAACGGCCGTCAACAACTCTCCACCCACCAACCACCATACACAACACCTGTTCTGTCTCACCTTCTGTTCTGTGTCACCTCTCAACGACTGTCCACATAGTGATTTCCGCAAAGTAACGCCTGACTACATTTATCATATATCTGATGAATCGTTTTTAGTAAAAAGTACAAATTGCAATGTATATTTATAAATTCATCTGAAAACTTGCCAAAAACCAAAAATCTTTTATTTACTCTCTATTACCGCTACTTGAGCTTTAATTGCGAGATTTTTTTTGCAATGAGTCTGAAATGTGGTGAAGCGAGGAACAGATCCAGTAAATTTAATAAAGAACGATTTATTTATTTCTTTAAATTTAATCTTTGGACTGTGAAGGTACCTTTGAAACATGCAAAGAAAATAAAAAAAAAACTGTAAGTCTGTACTTAATTATGCAAAAATATGTATTTAAAAGAATGAACACATAAGTCTGTAAATAATCGGATTTCCTTATTAATACTTTATTTTTCGACCCAATCCGTTTCTCCTTCCTTTACAACTTTAGTCAACTTCTATATTTCACACCTTAACTTAAATCAAATGTTGCAAATGTTCACAGGCAGCGGTGATTATTTACCATCTGGTGATACGCTTATTCGTTTCACTACTCATGAAAGAATGGGTAAAAAATAATTTATAAAAATATTTAAGAGGATTTCGATCGATTCGAAGAGATCAAAATCGTGGATACGTTTGTATTTCATATAATAACATGGGACAATACAAATACTATAAATACCTGTCTGTATATGTACAAGTATTTATAACGACACTAAAATCGAATCCTTGACCCTCAGCATAGAAAGCGAACACCTCGCTTTCACGCCCGTTGGCGTCGAGGAGGCTTTAATTTTTAGAATTAATCTTCTTTATGACAGCAACGCCATTCAATTTATTTAAGGGCACAGAAGCTTGTTAAACGTCACACTTCACGACCAGGAACAATCGCGAGCCGGGCACGCGACTTCTTATTAAATTGTAAGGATAACAAACCGGTAAGTTGTTAAAAGGAGCTCAGCTCTAAAAGGTATATTAATACAGCCATTAAACAATGTACATAGGACATTTCGAAACAGTGCAACCACTTTCCATAAGGGGAAGAGACCGGAAAGGGGCTGGATTGCCACGCGTTATTCAGGTGGGAGTGTGAATCTTTTTTTGTGATATATTGTAAAAGGAAACGGTTTTTGTCCGTTGCAATTACTGGCAACTAGTTAAGGAGAATAGTGAAATATTACCTGTGTAATTTGTTTAACCGACTCATTCAGTTAGAAATTGTAAAAATTGTAAGTATTTATAGGATGATTGAAGCATAATCTTTAATACTTACTATCACCTAACAGGGAAATTACGACCGTCATAAAGTATCGGCCCATTATATCATTTTCCCCCTCCCATTGCTTCCTTCTTTTCCTCCCATTACTCCCCTCTTTTCCTCCAATTATTCACACCCGTACTCTAAGGTAGACAACAACATTTTCGGATCATGAATAACTCGCTTACTCGTTTGCCTATGGCCTCCATAAAATAAAGTTTGTTTCTGACAAGGGATTAAAGATAGTTTGGATGCAACATTCTAAGAGTCTCATATTGTGAACCTTAAAAAACATCTGTCTAACATTTATTATTTGAATTTGATTGTTTTTGATTATTATTTCTTCGGCCACATCTTTACAAAATCATTATCTTTTTGTAACAATCAGCAGACGGAAAGAACTTTTTCTAAACAGGAAGGATTTGTCCATAGTCATCAAACTGTGTACACGTTTCGGAGTTTGAAAAGGTTGACAACTATACATCTTGATCAGTGAATCAGGCCTTATCTGATAACCAGGACTACAATTTAATATAATAAATAAAAAAATTGATGCTAAAATTATATTTATTTTATACTCTTCGTAAAATTTATTTTTATCATGATGCATTTATTAGAATTTCACATGTTACACATTACACACAAAAATATTCAATCAATACTTAGTACATAAACCCTGAACGGGGTCAGAACAAAGTTGATCATCTATATTTAAAAGAAGACCCTGTATTTTCAAGGCCTGCGTGGGTCCCCTTAATTTACATAAAGTCAGACATAGACATGTGTAATACATAAATAATGCTTTGCAAATATCACATTATCACAGGTCATTACTTTATTATTCTGCTGCTATTGTTCGTTGTTTCCTGTAAAGTTATTATTATGTTTTTAAGTTCAATTGTTTCTTTTAGAAATTTCCAAACTTATTGCCAGAATTTTGGCGATGCGCACCTCTTTCTGTCTCAAAACTCAAAACTCAGTTATAAAGTCAAAATTTAACCGATAAGGGTTTTTTTTAGTAGCAGAGCCGATCACCGCAGTCCATAGACATTCGTAACGACGGCGGCGTCGCACTTGCGATGCCGGCATTTAGATTTTTGATTGATTGCCACATGTATTGGATATGTATGTATTATATCAAATGAATTCAAGGTCCTCGTTTTGTGCAAAAAATATTGTCAATGATTAATGTAATTAGGTGTTATTCTTGAGTAATGAAGTTGTCAATCATAGTTAAGAATTACTCTGTCAAGATCCGCGAATTTCTCGAATTGATGTCCTATTTAATTTTTTTAGTACCTACAAATCTACAGCACAAGCAACGATAAACAAAGAACTTGTAAAAAATATGCAAGTATATATATGCTTGTAGATATTTTCGAGAAAATTGATCTCGCGTGAACATTAAAAATCTAATAATAAAAGGATCAAGCATATACACAGATAAAATATTACTTTTAATTTTAGTATGGTAAGGGTGATATAATGATGATATTAGGGATAGCCTGTTTAGCTACCTAGATGACCTCTGAGAAATGACCAAAGATGTTCGATGTTTCTTTTGCGTTTGCTAAATCAGAAACCTTTTACTTAATGATATTCTAGAATTTGAAAACTAAATTGTGTTGAGGAAATGAGTTTCGAATAGATATTGAACCCAGAACCCCTAGCTTAAAAGACGCGTTTGCTGGCAAACTCAAAACATAAGGCTAAAAAAAATATCGGGGATAAATATTTATTTTTTGTGATTTTATTGGATATAACATTTTTCGCAGGTATTGTCTATAGGAGTACTATCAAAATTGGGGTAAAATTTATTGCCAGCAATTCGCAACAAAGAATTTGATTGTTAAAATGGCTTTGTCCGTATTAACTGTAGTGCACTCTTTTGTTGTGTACTTTATTTATTATGACGTTTGATTTTCACAGAACATTAACTTGGAGAGGTCGTAACTTACGTGTGCAACTATAAGTTTTTTAGTTTAAAAGAAGACTATTTGTTTTATAATATTACTAGAATTCTTCTGAATTATTCTAACTAAACTAATCATATTTTTCCAACGGAATATAAGCTCACGACGTAACTTTTTAAACCCGTTCCTTGCCAACAGAGCTAGTGCTGCTTCAAAACTGAAGCAATCTTCAAAGTAATGTAAAATAAATATTATATACGCTATCTCATATTGAAAAGTTCCGCGGTCCAAGGCTCATATCTCCTTTTATTTTATAATGATTCCTGCTGCCCAACACTACGTTCCGATCACTTGCTTTCAAAAGTCTTTTATCATCTATGATTCCTCATGATTTTTGGCGCAGTAATTACTTTATACTTAAAATTGTATAAATCAACTTATATGTATGTGAATAAAATTATCTGTATGTGGTTCTAAAATAGTGAGTCAAATTACGGATCGTGTGCTTTCTAAACTCAGCCGTGAATTAAATTATCGCATCACGGTGAACAATTATATTAGCTAAAGATATTTAATCTGAGTCTCGGTGTGTTTTTACATTTGTATATTTTGGGTACACGTTGCACAAGAAATAACAAACTGAATCGGAGTAATGAGTATAAAGCGATTTTTAAGATAATACTAGCAGTGCTTTGATGATACTAAGATTCTTGTTGACCATTTGAATTAATTTCAATTAGTAGTGTTTGTGGTAAAAATATATGGTCACATCAATACTCCAAAGGTAAAATATCACCCATGTCCTTAGATCGTTAGAGCAATCGATGCCAAATTGACCTATTGCTATTTATTGTGTTACGAATTGTATAATTAAAACAATTTCCCGAAGAGATTCACAAAAGTTAAAGCAATAAATGTATTAGGTGTACAAATAAGTTTCCGCGGTTTGTCAAAAGATGGCCCCACCAGAAGGTTATGGAGAAATTGTCAGATGTAAAACGTAATATCCCAAGTTTAGTCATCTGGCAACACCATAACCTTAAAGTACTAGTGATTCCGTATCAGCATCACGTAATTTTTTTCGTGCAAAAATGTCAAGTTTTATTCCGAATAAGCATCATTTGCGGGAACTTTTGATTTACTTCTTTAATGTGAAAAAATCTGCAGCTGAGGCGCATCGATTGCTTCTAGAAGCATATGGTGAAGCTGCTTTAAGTGAGAGAAGTTGTCAGGAATGGTTTCAAAAGTTTAAGAACGGTGAGTTTGACGTTAAAGACAAAGAACGCAGTGGAAGGCCGAAAGTGTACGAAGACATGGAATTAGAAGTACTATTGGAGGAAGATTCGTCCCAAACGCAAAAAGAACTTGCACTTACTCTACAAGTGACTCAACAAGCAATTTCACATCGTTTAAAATCGTTAGGAATGATTCAAAAACAAGGAAATTGGGTTCCATATGAACTAAAGCCGAGAGACGTTGAACGCCGATTATGCATGAGTGAAATGCTGCTTGCCAGGAATAAAAAAAGAGTTTTTTGCATCGTATAGTCACTGGTGACGAAAAATGGATTCACTACGATAATCCAAAGAAGAGAAAGTCATGGGTTAAGCCCGGCGAACCATCAACATCGACAGCTAAGCCGAATATTCATGGAAAAAAACTCATGCTGTGTATTTGGTGGGATCAGCTTGGTGTCGTGTATTATGAATTGCTGAAACTAAGCGAAACCATTACTGGAGCTCTCTACCGAACACAATTGATGAGATTGAGTCGGGCACTTAAGGAAAAACGCGCCCATTACTACTCCAGACACGACAAAATTATTCTTTTACACGATAATGCTCGTCCACATGTTGCGGCGCCGGTAAAAACATACTTGGAAACACTCAACTGGGAAGTTTTACCCCACCCGCCGTATTCACCAGACTTAGCCCCTTCTGATTATCACCTGTTCCGGTCGATGGCACATGGTCTGTCTGAGCAGCGCTTCACATCATATGAAGACACCAAAAATTGGGTAGATTTGTGGATAGCGTCAAAAGATGAAGAGTTTTTTCGACGGGGTATCCGAATGTTGCCAGAAAGATGGGGAAAAGTAGTGGCAAATGATGGAAAATACTTTGAATAAAACGTAATGTACTTTTCCTTTACAATAAATTCCTAATTTTTTATAAAAAACTGCGGAAACTTATTTGTACACCTAATAAGTATGCAAATTTTCAATGTTTAATTAATTTATTCGTTTGCGCTACCGCCCTTTACATAGAACGGGTAAACAAACGAAAACATACTAAAACATGACAAACAATAAGAGAATTGAGAAAGAATGCAAAAAATATGCAAAAAAAAAAAAGAAAAGAAACTATAAACAGAAATCTGTTCAAACACGCCTTTTATGAAATGGTTCACCGCAATAGAATATATCAGAATAGTTTATTACGTCGGATTTGTTTAAAAGCAATCTGTCCGTAGTATTTCTTGCAATTTTTTTATCAAATATTAAAAGAATTCATCCATATGACAATATCGTCAAAACTTTTTTACTGATTCTCTGGCTTTTGTTTGATTAAGATGTTTTCAAGATTAAGAATATCGACTTTGTGAAACATATTTGCAATTCAAGTAATATGTAAATATTTTTAAGTTTTAAATGTACTTTTCACTTTATATTTGATACCTAAATTATTCATACGATTTGAATGAATTTATACTGTTTTTAAATAATAATAACAAAACCGATTGTATCACTATTCCTAGTAAGTTACGGTTTTCGTCAATAGATATTATATTGTGGGTGGAAATTTTAACTTATTTTATATCTATTATATTAACTTTCTTGACATATATCTAGTTTTTGGAATGCATGAAAAACAATATCATCATAGTATCTGCTCAACGTAAGACTGTGTATGCGTTTGTATACATGTGTATATCTACATATATAGTTGTAGTTATTAATTTTATTGAAAGTAAAAATCCACAAACTGTAAATCTTATTAATATGCAAATTTGGGATAAATATTGACAACACCCGCTTAATGTCATCTCTTTATTAAATAATTAATTTAAATATATTTAATGGTGTAACAAAAGTTTTCATGCCTCATGCCACTTCTATCGTTTTACGCTCTCTAATATTGCGGGTAAAATTGTTATGTTCTAGAATAAAAGACGACGTAAAGCTCGGTTTGGTTTGCTGGCACACGTTTGTTTATTACGGTGTTTGCGAAAGGGGAGCGTGGTAGGTGAAGGCGAAGTAAAAAACGCTATTTTCTTGTAGTTTTATCTACGTATCATTATATATGAAAAACTATCTTAAATCGAATTAAACAGTTATCATTGATCTTAAATCACATACACTTATGAAGATAAAAAAAAAATGGAGTTACAGCAAAATGACACTGCGAATCGAAAGGAAAGAAGTTACACACGTGTAGTATTGTCATCGGCGTGTAAAGGTTACAGGAACAATATGAATAAATGACGTAATTCAAATGACTTTTTTCCATTCAAAGAGATGCGCCGAAGCAGCATTGACATTCTGTTTGTGTTCAGTGTACGAATAAACAATAATAATATGTCGTGCCCAAACATTTTATATCTGCTTGTTTTTTGTAATGTAGCATATCAAAACTTACCACCCATTTATTTATGATGATATATATATATATATATATATATATATATATATATATATATATATATATATATATATATATATATATATATATATATATATATTAGGTGTACAAATAAGTTTCCGCGGTTTGTCAAAAGATGGCCCCACCAGAAGGTTATGGAGAAATTGTCAGATGTAAAACGTAATATCCCAAGTTTAGTCATCTGGCAACACCATAACCTTAAAGTACTAGTGATTCCGTATCAGCATCACGTAATTTTTTTCGTGCAAAAATGTCAAGTTTTATTCCGAATAAGCATCATTTGCGGGAACTTTTGATTTACTTCTTTAATGTGAAAAAATCTGCAGCTGAGGCGCATCGATTGCTTCTAGAAGCATATGGTGAAGCTGCTTTAAGTGAGAGAAGTTGTCAGGAATGGTTTCAAAAGTTTAAGAACGGTGAGTTTGACGTTAAAGACAAAGAACGCAGTGGAAGGCCGAAAGTGTACGAAGACATGGAATTAGAAGTACTATTGGAGGAAGATTCGTCCCAAACGCAAAAAGAACTTGCACTTACTCTACAAGTGACTCAACAAGCAATTTCACATCGTTTAAAATCGTTAGGAATGATTCAAAAACAAGGAAATTGGGTTCCATATGAACTAAAGCCGAGAGACGTTGAACGCCGATTATGCATGAGTGAAATGCTGCTTGCCAGGAATAAAAAAAAGAGTTTTTTGCATCGTATAGTCACTGGTGACGAAAAATGGATTCACTACGATAATCCAAAGAAGAGAAAGTCATGGGTTAAGCCCGGCGAACCATCAACATCGACAGCTAAGCCGAATATTCATGGAAAAAAACTCATGCTGTGTATTTGGTGGGATCAGCTTGGTGTCGTGTATTATGAATTGCTGAAACCAAGCGAAACCATTACTGGAGCTCTCTACCGAACACAATTGATGAGATTGAGTCGGGCACTTAAGGAAAAACGCGCCCATTACTACTCCAGACACGACAAAATTATTCTTTTACACGATAATGCTCGTCCACATGTTGCGGCGCCGGTAAAAACATACTTGGAAACACTCAACTGGGAAGTTTTACCCCACCCGCCGTATTCACCAGACTTAGCCCCTTCTGATTATCACCTGTTCCGGTCGATGGCACATGGTCTGTCTGAGCAGCGCTTCACATCATATGAAGACACCAAAAATTGGGTAGATTTGTGGATAGCGTCAAAAGATGAAGAGTTTTTTCGACGGGGTATCCGAATGTTGCCAGAAAGATGGGGAAAGGTAGTGGCAAATGATGGAAAATACTTTGAATAAAACGTAATGTACTTTTCCTTTACAATAAATTCCTAATTTTTTATAAAAAACTGCGGAAACTTATTTGTACACCTAATATATATATATATATATATATATATATATATATATAATTACACAAAAAAATATTATACATAAAGTGCCGAGGTATATATTCTGATTCCATTTTTCTTTCATAATTTCGCAAATAAGATATTCTCTATACTTTTTGATAAACTCTTAGTTCTAGAATGTCAATCTTATGTTTTTTATGTTTATCTCACTTTTTTTTAATTTCCTTTATCATACAAAAGATGAAGTCAAACAATCAAGAGGTTAGCTTGATGGAAAGCAATCATCGCATCCCATAAATTCAAAACGATAAAAAAGCGATTGATGTTAATATATGACCCTAAAACGAATTTGAGTGAAATTTGGTAGTAGGTACATATATGATTGAATTATCGATCAATATATCAATCGATTATTTATATCTCTTTTAAACATATCTAAACAAAAGTATGTACATAGTTTATAAAAGTTGACAGTAAATACAATGTAAAAAGTATGTTTAAGGCAATGAAAATTACACGATTGGCAAAACTTAATAATTGAAAGGTTTTTAATTTTACGTTTGTGTAAAATATGAGCATTAAATGATGTGTTTTTTTGTCTCAATTAGTTTTTGTACCGAGTGTAGTTAAAAGACTCTAGGTTACCTTTTGTTATTCAATTTATTTAATTTTATTTAATTACTTTGAACTTAAAAAACCTATTTTATTTCGTTTTGAAAAAGTTAAATAACATGAAATAATAATAATTAAAAATTGTGAAATACATTAAAAATAGATAAACAATGTTTTAAAGTAAAATCAATATGCTAAAAGTTTCCTTCCCTTTAAATTAACCTTGAGAAATAACGGATATATTTCAACCATTCATTTTAATATCTACCTATAATATAAATTTTAAATATAAATTACTACGTATTATTTCGGATTTCACAAAAAACAAGGCTCACCATCCGCCAATCTTCCTTGGACATTCATGGTTTACTAGCATGGTACATACCCCCAGAAATCTGAAGGACCTCCAGCATTGGGATATATATGTATGGTTGGGTTATAATATTATAATAAGGCGCGCGTTGTATAACATTTCCTTAAAAAAAGTAAAGAGCAAATATAAAACGATACACATATGTAATTACACTAGTTTTAATCTTATCAGGCAAAAAATTGTAACTAAATAAAATACAGCATAAGGTCACTCGTAGAGGGCGCGTACCTACGCATTGTCAACGTATGATAGATTGCTGTCATATTCAAACACACGTCTATACACATGTAAATTTGATTTGCATTCGTGATGTCTGTCTGTGCGTCGGCCGACGCGTTCAGTTTGTAGACAAAGAAGTGAAAATATCAGGGGAGTATTTGTTGGTTGAATAATAAACAGCGGAATTAATAATAGTATGATGTTTTTAGTTTACTAAAATTTATATATTAATATGATTATTTTTTTAGTTTAAATCAAATATACTAGATGTGTCATAATGATAATTAATAAAATATTTATGTAAATATTTAAATGCAATATCAATTAAATGGTAATTTATTTTTAATTATAATATTTAATTTAATTTGTAATAATCCCATGTAGAATCACATATAACGTAGTTAATAAATAATAAATCATTTTAAATGTCGAGAAAAACTTTTGTCCTACATTTCACTAAAAGTAAATTATTTTTATGACCATCAAACCTCTGCTCTCAAAATATTATCGCCGTGCATCCACGCCCAACAGCTATCAAGCGGGGCATGTGCAGTTTTTTCTTTTTTTAAACAAATTCGATAATAGAAGGGTTGACACAATGACGGGAATCACGTTACGTTTATTATTTGACGTCGCATTCTGATGGTGTTTTTCAAACCCAGTGGGCCGACGCTGACTGTCGCCATTCAAGCCAAAGATTGATGGAACTAATTAATTTGGTTGTACGCAACGCACGCGTGTCCGGATCGCGAACGCACTTCAATAGTAAATTAAAATTTGTTGTGTAATGCGTCTATTGTAAGGATGAACGGACAAAGAATTACTCTATTTAATTTATTTTACAGTGGACACTAATTAATCACGAAAAGAGAATACTCCCATGTATTTATTATATTTTGACGAAATATAATCTATATATGTATAAAAATGAAATAAAAATTAAAAGCTATTTTTATTAGAGAGATTAACTTGCTAAAACTCAAAAAAGGCTCGACCGATTTCAATATTTTTTTTTTATTTTGTTCGCTAAAATACAGGGAAGGTTTAGTGAAAGAACATAAAAAAACTGACGGACGTGTTGTTATACAAATTTTAGGTAAAACGAAGTTCACTGGGCCATAGCCATTTAAATTATGTATGTGTACAATAAACCCATTTAATTTAATTCAAAGCTTAAATCATCTGATGAGATATTAAAAAAGTTTTTCATCTCTATTGATACATATTAAAAAAACAAGGGATATCTAAAATAAAAAGCAAACAAGTCATACATTGGAAAAAATTACCCATGGGTAGATTTTATAACGACATTAAAGCAGCATTTACCTAAAATAAAAATCCCCCAGAGTATAAATCCAATATATGCTTTATTACCTACGTTGTAAAAATTATTATCAAGCGGCCATTGTTAATAGATATGAAGTGCTGTACGGGTAAAAGGACAGTGTCACTGGATATTCGTTTGACGCAGAGTGCAGTAAAAACATGCCCATGTATCCATTAAAATGGAAGTGGCTAAGACCGCAACGCAAATTGCTACAGTACCGGGTGCAGGGCTTTTTATTTATACGATTTTGGCTATAAATTGGCTCGAACATTAAGCCTTACATTAAATCTCTATTCCCTTTTACATTTATAATTTATGGGAACGTTATAAACATTATTAACTTTTAGTTACATATAGATTCTTCATACATGCATACATATCGTCACGCCTGTCTCCCGAAGGGGTAGGCAGAGACCACAAATCTCCATCTGGTACGATCTCGGCATACTCGACACTCATTATTCTTCTTGTGCAAGCCCGCCGGTTAATGGTACTCTTGACCTGGCCTCTCTTAAAAACTTTAGCAATTTAGTCGAGGTGTATTTTCCGTCGTCTTCTCCTACTGACCCTTCCATCCACATTCGCAACGTAAATTTCTTTTGCCAGTCGTCTTTTATCTATCCTCTCTATATGTTCAAACCATTCATATCTAAAGATCTTTATATATATATTTTTTTTTAAATATACACAATTTAAAGTGGTATTTATTTTTATTAAAGCACAGAACGATGGTAATTTTGACAAGTTTAGTAGGCGTGACTTAACGAACTGTAACATTTACTTAGTTGTTATTTAATTAATTTTACTTCTTCCGTCGCTTGTAATTGCTTCCGACGGAAGAGACAATCGCAGAACTTGATCGTCTACAGTAAAAAGAGCTTATTGAAGACATAGGAAACGGAAAATATCTTCAATAGGTACATATTTATAAAATGTTTGTGCTTTGATTTAAATATTTTATCGAGATTACTTTCATTACTTTGGTGAATATCGTGATACTCTTGAATGTAACGAACTTAATGAATTAAATATATGTCAGTAACTAATGAAATATAAAAAAGTGGGTATATTTGAAAAAAAAAAGTTTCTGAACAACATATAAATTAAACCCGGTTTATTTATGATCTTCCATATGTTCTAATTCACACGGTTTCAAATTATTATATACGTATTGTTTAACCCAAAATAAATTATTGTTTCGGCGTCATTACGCCGGTTCTTAAGATTGTCGAGGCAAGACGACCCTAAAACAGGAAATTTTTAAAATTTCTCCCTTTGTGCAGGTTCAACTCAATAACGACGTTTTTATGTGAAAAATAATAAAGGCTTCTGTTTTGTTTTGCTTGAAAGAATAACAAGTTTCCAGCTCATTTATCTGAAGCGAATAGGGTTTAAAGTAATATTATTACGCATCCTGTTTGGTATTGAGACACCTGTTTTTATATCCCTTTTCTATCGCTTTCTATTAGAAATTTGCAATAAGACGAACTGCCAAATATATTCTGGAAATTACAACTAGACTAATAATATAGACCTATTATTGTACTAGTTTGACATTGTAGACTAATTTCAGATAATTCGAAACGTTCTGAGGAAGTGTTACAACATATTAAGCAGCCGCACAGGTCCACCATCAAGTTCCATCTCCAACAATTAAGATGGTTGGATAACATATCCGTGCGGTGCTTCAAGCGGATTTTTATGTCGCAAACATTGCAACTATAAAATGATCTACCATCTGCGGGATTCCTAAACTTCGCAAGAGACAGTTTATTTTTTTCTAAAACCTGTATTGACTGCTATTTTAATATAATAATATTAGTGTATAAAAAGTCAACCTGTGACTAGTGTTACAAATAATGTTATATATGTAACTTTGTAATTATTATATTATATAACTTACTACTAAGTACTTATTATTCCATTCATCCTTATTAAAATCTCTTCAAGATGTGGTTATTATCTAAAATTATATCAGACCTATATAGAGATTCAATTTATTTTTTATATTTAAAATAAAATCTATAGCTAAGAAGTGTAGACACAACCAGTACAGACTGCTTGTTTAAAGTAATTTAAATAAACATTAATAGCTAGAGCTACAAAATAAGTTTAATTAAAACATTAATGTATGACCCAAACGGGAATGGTGTACATTAGAAATCGCAATGCAATACACATAAGGGATTCATTTATTTTAAATAAAATTTATATAAATTCAAAAGTTAAATTAGATATGATTTAAATGACCTTGACAACTTTTACTTTGATTAAAATTGCAATAGTCCAAACTTTTCGAAATTATAAATCTCACGTTAATATTATTATTATTCTTAATATGTTAGCGATGAAATGAACTTTCAGGAACACCGATCGGCAGACAGATGGACTAACAATAAAGTAATGAAAAATGTGGAAATATGCCCCACGGTTTTCTGTAAACTTTTAATGTATTAATTACCTTTTGCGTAAAAAGCACACCTTCGCGGCATATCGGTCACACTTCGTAGTGTACGATAAAAGCAGGGATTTGAAATTCCTTTCCACATCCTTTTTTACTGCTTCCCCTCCCATTGCTTCCTTCATAAATCTTTCGGACGCTCCTATTAATCACATCGTACACTAAGTTAGACAACGCATCTACAGTGCCTTTAGTATTGTGAATACCCATGGGCGGCGCTCGTTGCTTGCCATCGGGTGCTCGTTTGCCTATCTATCCCATAAAAAATATCGCTGGAGTATTTTTTTCAAAACTATCATATTTCCATTATCTTAAAGTTTACACATGGAACGCGATTGTTACGCCATTAGCTGTGAAAACTGTTCCCAATGATACTAATTGGACGATAATGTGATGTAGCTATTAAGATAAAACATGCCATCTGTTTTGAGCCGATAGTGATGTGAAAAAACTTGAGTCACGATTGTGAAAGATTAATTACTCGCCGTATCGAACGTCTATTTAATTCCTTAATAACTTAGTAGTAGAGTAGTATATATCGACGCAAAATAGCGATAACGCTGTAACAGATGTCAAAAAAAATTGCATATTCGGATCAGAAATAAATATTGCCTCAATCAACAAAAAGATCATAAATAAACCGGGTTTAATTTAATACGTTGTTCAGAAACATATTAAGCCGATGTTTTTTTTTCAAATTTACCCACTTTTTTGTATTTCATTAGTTACTGACATCTTTTTTATTCATTATGTTCGTTACATTCGGATCAGAAATAAATATTGCCTCGAATGTTCTTAGTATCATAGGTCTAAAACTAATAGAAAAAATGTACAACATTGAAACAGATACAGTTTTCTTCAGAAATCTTAAAAGGTTTTTTGGCTCTCGTGGTAAGTTTTCATTTTGCGGTTTACTACGCTTTCGCTTTCTATATATATATATATATATATATATATATATATATATATATATATATATATATATATATATATATATATATATATATATATATATATATATATATATATATATATATATATATATATATATATATATATATATTGTTTTTCGTGTGACGGACTTATCCAGTAGTGTGACAACTTATATGGGTTGTGAAAAACAACAGAATTACTTCATATATTTTATTTTTTTTTTAATGCTTCATAACATTATCGTAAATAGGAGCTTAATTAAAGCTTAAGCAAGTTATGACGTAAGGCAGGCGTAGAACAGACCGACATGTTTCATTCATATTTTATCGCCCTATAAAAGTGTCGCCCTCTTTCAATTTGGGAACAGTCATTTTATTGGTTACAGAATTATTACTGCCATTTTTATTGCCTTAAGTGACACATTTTGGAAGTCCTTTTTATTACTTGAACTTGATATTACATACGGTGTGCTAACAGATGAACTTTGTAATCTGTCTTGCATATACTTTGTATAAATAATAAAGTACTGTTATCAATTACATGTGAAAACCTCATTTCTGTTTATTCGTTAATCATAAATAAGCCTACAGCAGCTTAATGCTGAAAATAGATCTTTTTCAAAGCATTTCATCTAGTTTGATCTTTGGTTACACGCATCCAGTCTCTGCCAGCCACTCTGCACAAATTGTCGTTATTACTAGCCGGGCGGGCGAAGTCCCGTTTTTTTTTGCCAACATCACCTTTGCAACTCCAACACTCGTCTCCTCCAACGTTTTGCGGTTCTCTGCTATAGGTGTCTAGTCCATTGTCAAATTAGTTTTGTAATTCGAAGAGCAATTTCATATTTCTATATCGCGAGTATGTTTAATTTCAATATACCAAAAATATAAAGTTATTTAAAAAAGATGTTTCACGAGCGAAGACAATGTAAGCGAAAAAATCTACTTGTAGCAGAATTAAATCCGCTATCGTAGATGATATTTTATTTAGATCGAAATGATTTAAATCATTTCGATCTAAATAAAATATCATACATTTTGAGATTTGAGAATTTAATTCAAAACATAGTTTTCAATTAAATTCTCAATCCGCCCCTAAGCACAAACATTATGGCAAGACCCCTCAATTATTGAAAGAGTCTAATATTCAACAGTGTATTCTTGCGGCCCAATTGATTAGGATATACGATCATGACAGTCAATTAGAGACGTTTAACCGCTGATATAGTTACATAAATCGATGTTCAAACACATTTTTTTCACGTGTAATGGTGATTTAGCCCTTGGGCCTTTACAAATTCTGCAAAAGGATCATCAAGTTGTGGATTTGGGACAACGACGACGATCAGGTTAACTCAATGATGATGGTTGTTCTTCTGTTTCCCTAATATATTTTTTATAGCATAGCAGAGCAGGCAAACAAGCATGCAGGTAACCTGATGGTAAATGATCACCAACGCCCATTGACATCCACAAGCCGGAGGCGTCACAGATGCGTTGCTGGCATTTATTGACCACGTATGCTCTATTCTTGAATATGGTATTCACGTGGAAACACCGCAGGTTCTACACCGTATTCTGTACATATTCAGGGTCTACGCAAAAAATTATCTAGCACTTGAATTGTTTTAATACTGTCTAAACCCATGATACGCACTTGTAGCCTATACAACAATATATCTATTGATCACGATACAGAAACGTTGGATATTTTCAATATTAAAATACATCAATTAAAGCGATCGCTCCGTGATATCTTTGGCAGCCGATAGATCACAAAATTATTATTATTCTTCTTTTTTTTTATATTTCTTATTATTTTTTCAATTTAATTTTATCTGTTCAATTTTATAATATTTCATTATTACATAAGTAACCCTGTTCGTAAAATGTAGCCATGCTGTGCACAAATTTAAAGAGTTATAGTCCGGGCGTTGTTATGTTTGTGTTATATCGTATTCTTTAAGACTGTAACTTGTTTTTGTACCTAATAAATAAAATAAAATAAACGTCTTAGTGTCCAGACAGTGAGGAGTGAGCGCTCTGCCTCTTATATTTACTGGTCGAGGCGCGTTACCTAAGTTAATACAATATACAGACGTCAAATATCCGGGACGCCGTGGTACATTTCCTGCGAGCCGCTCTATTGTACTGTGAACAAAAACTGACCGTAGCTTATGTCACAAAAGGCCTGAGTTTGGTTAAATATTTTTTCCCTAAATAAAAACAAAATAATAAGTTGCATATATGTTAGTATTATATTCTAAGTTCTCAAAATATTATTTTTAATTTATTATTTAACTTACGATATTGAAAACAAGGTATCCACTTTCCCAAAAGCCGGTAATAGTTTTCTAAGCTTTCGGTATTGTAAATCTTCATTACCGCATTGTTGAATAATTTCCGTTAGGCGTCACTTACTCTGTAATAGAAATAAATGTAAAATATTTTCATAATTTTATATAATCTATTTATAAAAATCTATCTAATTTAAAGTGTCGATTGTCGATTTTCATTAAGAATTATGTATTCATCATAGCTTGTTGATAGTAATATAAGATAACACAAATTTTACGGAACCGTTATAAATAAGGCGTCAAAATTAACCCATTGAGAGTTGGGGCATTGACCCATCATATAATCTACATCATACTACAAATCTGTGTGTTTTAACAATGTTCTACTTGCATACGAAATAAGTAAATTTCTACTTTCATCGATGGAATTAAAGCTGTACCGCGTGAAATGACAAACACATAGTTTGACCCCTTTTAATTTTCGACAATACCCCTCAAGCCCTACGGTGTTTTACGCGGTGTTGCTCCGATTATGATAATGTATTTAATGACACTTTCTAACACTTGCAATACACATTAAACTATTTAATTTTATTTTTTTCTAAAATAGGATGAACAATTTTTTTTTAATGTAACTAGAATTCCCGTTAAACATTTCAACTAAGCCAATTATAATATGACTAGCTTTTACCCGCGGCTTCGCTCGCGTGGAATTTGGTCTGCCACATTAAGTTTCGTCACAGATCATTTTAAATAAATATATTTCTTTTTACTTAATTTATGGTCCACAATTTTGGTCATAGTGGCTTTCACATAAAAGGTAGATATATGCTGTCGCAGACTTTTATTTAGAACTATTCAAGACAAACAATCCTAGTCCAATTGATGATACGAACTCAGAGCCTCAGCTCGTAAGCCCGATCTTTACCAACTGAACTATTACTGCTGATTAACTTATATTATCTGATTTACAGTTATTTCATAATGATATGAAAAATTATATTAAAATAAAAATCCTTACGTTCCACCGCTAGAAACGAGTTTACTTATTTTATGCAATCGTATGGGTCGTAGATGTACTTGTCTCCTTTTTTGATATACAGACTTTATGTTATCTATAATGTATTATAATTATATTATTTTATAATAAAGAACGTTATGATTCCATTAATAAAATTGTATATCTATAAATAAATACATGTATAAAAAGTCTAAACACTGTTATAGAAACATCCACTTATACTTTCGCATCTCAGTAGTTACCTGACTTCTAAACTGGTTCTTAATTGAAGTTTGGGTCAAAACTGAAATTTATTTTATTTTCGTTTTCGGGTCTCTGGATGTAATTTGTCTTTTCTATAATGTATTTTTCAGTGGTATCGAAAATATCATTTTGTATGGGCGCATAAATTACGCGTTTGCGCACAATACTTTAAGGCACTTGAATGTAAGTTCAAAATATATAAATATATTTATATTTTACACCTCATATAAATCCCACTATTGGGTTCGCGACCTCCCAGTTTCTGGGGAAATTAACATTAACCCATTACGCTTATCAAAGACGATTGGCAAATCTCGGAATAAATATGTGTAGGCCATAAATATTCTCGTATTTACCCTGATGTAGAAATCGAAACCGCTATCATGCGCTTTTTCTTTTAAGCTATAATCTTTATAATCTTACTCGATAATTTTCTTCCTTAATCTAACACTCATTTTTCATCCTAATATAAAAATTACTTGTTGTTTATAATATCGAAAATTGTCCATATTTTCATATGCTAATAACAATGGTTTGAATAGGAAGTAATGTGCATCGCTGCACCTTTATTTGTACGCATTTACAAAAGATACAATTTTTACATTTCATTTTCACGGTTTGATTTCAAAAAACCTTTTATCCCAAATCGTAATTCTTTGTGACGTAACACAAAGCAGTGCAGCGCGATCGAAGGGTTCAACCCTCGAATTCTAATTCAAAACTTGAAATTTAGATGCAAGACCCTCGAAACTTAAAAGCCGCGGTGGTCAGAGTAATTTAATACTTGCCTTTAAAGTCCACTGTTATTTGATGTAGAAACACCGTTACAAATTGTATTGTTTTATACTACATGCCACAGCAACGTTACAAAGAAAATTCAAAATTGAAATAATATTCATAAATTATTTTGCTTGACTTGAAATTATTGTATTAATATTACTTCACTTATGATAAAAATCCATTCGAAAAAAATTGACCACTTTAATTATGTTCTACATTGTTTGCCGTATTATCTTTACTTTTCTGCCCTTTAGCTCTACTCGCTATTTTCTTTTTATTTATTAGTATGTAAGATAAATAGAATTAAAATTTTCAGGTAAATAAACGCCAAATAAATTGCGTTAAGTAATTTTATTACTTTTAATTTTCAATGTGTTGAAACAATAAGAAAATTAAGCGATCCCCGATTTGAATCCTGCCTGAGTTAGTATTTATTTTATTTATAACAGGTGAAGGTGCTGAGACATACCTATTCGGACATTTTTTTATATATATTTTTATAGTTCAAGTTAATAGTTAAATTATATTATATTTTGAAATACATTTACGATTTTTAATCATAAATGTAATCACACAGCGGTCATAATACTTTAATAATAATGGAGGTTAGGTTCCAGAATTATAATTATATTAATTAGTGTCAACTGTATTTCATGTGGACAGTGGGGTCCACAGCAACTGTTATCTATGACTTGACCTACATTAGAGAGCATATTAGCTTGCTCGTGCCTCATTCCCGTGAGAGTAGGCGTGAGTATCCATGAGATTCAATCAGTGGCCATTGCATCAGAGCGCAGTGCAACTCGATGGAAAATTGAATAGAAAGATATATAAATCGCAATTTCAACGTTGATAAACGTGCCCTTGTTTCACGTGTTTAATGTTGAAAATGTGAGTTTATAGTCACGCTTTGATAATATATGTTTCAAACACTATTTGGAGCACGTGCTCACTGCACGTAATCAATACTTTATGCATTGTCTAACTCACGTGTTTCACTTTCACACAGCTTTTTGATTTTTATATTTAACAATTATTTTAGTAAAGGACTATCAACCCTGTTAACTGACAACTACCCAATTCGTGAATACTGACGGTCCGTCTGCTTTGCAAATTCAAAGTAGCTTAGGCTAAAAAAAATCTTGACCTCCGAAAAGATCTCACACACCTGTCCTGCGCCACCTCCTGCCGTTTATTGATTTGAAGACCGCACAAGTCAGCCTCTACCATGTGGCTTCACCGGTACCTGAGACGCCTCAGAGGACGACGTCCAGCTAGGCGACCCATCTACCCCTCTCTTGACCGCGCGATCCTCCCCCATCATCGCAACGTGCCCACGGAGCCAACGGAGTCTATGAGTCTTAGTCTTTTCGATTACATTGGGTTAGGACACCAGATGCCCGATTTCGGCATTTTTTCGACTTCGCCAACTGCCACCATCTCTTTTGTTTGGGATTTTATGGAGAACTAATGGAGAGTGATTTGTACTCAAAGTTTCTCTGGTGGACATACATTTGCCAGAGTGAAAAAACCCGCTGGAACACCAACATAGTCTCCAAGTAAATCAACTAAAGTGTTAATGAGCTGCTCACGTTTGTCGGATAACTGACAATCGCTGGATTAAACGAGTGCTGAAGTGGAGACCGCGTCTTTGCAAATGTTTGCAAATCTGGAACCCTGGGCCCTCCTTCCCAACTAAGTGACGATCTGTACAGTTCAGTTGACAGAAACTGGAGACATATAGCCAAAGATCGAGCTAATTAACAAGCCTTGAAGGAGGCCTATGTCCAGCAGTGACTGACGTAGGCAGATGATAATGATTATAATAAGTATTTCATATCATAAGTAGTAAAATAGTAAACCCCTGGGATCAAGAAAGAGTAAAGTGATTAATTCGTTCAAAAAAAAAGGTTAAAATGTTTACAAAGCATTTTGAATCACCTCTTTATTAAATTCGACCTTCGTGTTCTGAAAGAATTGTAAATACTTTTTCCCCGACTCCCGCAAAGTTAAACATTTGTAATTACTTAAGATTTAATGACGGTTCGAAAAAGTAAAGAGACGAGTGTACTCTTCAAGGTTGATATGTGTCATTAGAAGTGCGCATTGAACCGCGGGAATAATGCAAAAGAGCTTTTGTGTGAAGAACTCTCTAATACTAACCAATATTTTATCTCTTTGTGTGTAAAAGCTTCATTGTATTGACCGAAGGTGAGTTCAAGTAAGAAGCATTTGTTATTCTGACCAGTAATAGATGTGGTGACGTACTTAGATATGTATACATTTTTAATTTCATAACCAATTTCATATCCCCATGTGACGCATTCTTTTATGGAAGCAATTGACAAACGAGGAATCGGGTCATCTGATCATCCGACATCTAAAGCAACCGCTGCTGTCTTTAATAATTCACATTGTATCAATAACGGCAAGGCTGTAAATTGTGTGAGGGAAAAAGGAAATAGATTAAGAGAAGGAAATAAAGGGTAAAACCTCTTGACGTTTGAAGTTGTTATTTATAATATTATACTAAGGGTTCTTTTCCGCAACATCACTTGCGCTTAAAATTTTAAAGGTTTATTTGAGCTTAGGCTACTGTTGGTTGCTAAGGTGCAATCCGAGAGTATATCACATCACGTTGACACCACGTCTAGAACTTCTTTCAGAGAGAGAGACGATGGGCCGATCAGTTAAAAAGCAGTTTACTAATCACTTCAACGGAATTTAGCCTCTATAATCAAACAATTGTTATTTACACAAACGTGAAAAATAATAGTAAGCAATGCCGTGCTACAATTTAGTTTGAACTAAACGTCGCGTCACTTTTTTGAATAAATGTTGTCAATAGTTAGAATAACAATACATATGCTAATATGTACATATGCAGATGCCGTTATCAGTGCAGGGTACGATTTCTTTTCCATTGAATTGTGCATGATGAATTCGCCTATCTTGAATAAACCGAATAATAGAGACTTAAAGCTCTTTTGGATTTGTTCGTGATAGGCCAAAGAGATAGGGAATTGGAATTTATTGGTGATTGCACTTCAAAATGATTATATTTTACTCTAAGTAGCAAATGATGTACTTTCAATAGAAAGTTGTGAAATACATACTATTTGTTCTCGCCGGATATAAATCCGTCTTTATTAATTGTGCAATGTATTATTGACTTGGATCAAACTTATTGAGCAAAAGATATTACGGTCAGTGACCCCGTAATTCTAAGAAGGGATGATTTCATCACCCTGTTGTTTTGTATTCTCTGTTTGCTTTGTTGTGCACTTGTTCTGCAACTTCAACATACCCTATTTTTCTAATACAGGATGTTCTAAAGTATAATTTGTTAACAAAAAGTTGTTAAAGTAAAAAATTTAATTCATAAAATAAAAAGACATGTAAAATGATCCAGACTGAAAAGTACCTTTGAGCTATTCTAAGTATGCAAATATTTGAAAAGAATCGTATTTAAAAATTCTTATTGAAATATAAAGTACTTGCGTTCGGATAATAAATTCATATCAATAGTCTTTTGGCAAATATAATGTAATGTATTGCTTTAAATACATAATTCAAAAGTTTTACTTAGCTAAGATCCGCGACAAGCAAACAACAACAGAAAATTATTAATGTGTATTTTCCAGCTGGATGAAGTGGATTCATTTGGAACTCAAACCTAAAACTTACCGACAAACACACACTACCACTAAAGAACCGAACCGAAAACTTGTCTTCCGTAGAGTCTACTATACCTGAAGATGCTTCGTGTCGGGGCGAAACACGTGTCGTTTGCAAGGTGGAAAAGTGGTAGTGTGTGTTTGGTGTTGTGTGTAGTGGTTGGTGGGTGGAGAGTTACTGGCCGTTTTTCGATAAGTTTTTGGTTTGAGTTCCAAATGAATCCACTTCATCCAGCAGAAAAAAACACATTATTAATTTTCTGTTGTTGTTTGCTTGTCGCGGATCTTAGCTAAGTAAAATTTTTGACTGTCCACATAGTGATGGATTTCCGCAAAATAACGCTTGACTCCATTAATCACCAATTTGGTATTTACTGTCATAACTGAACCTGCGAAATTCTATTTATTTAGTAAATACCTTGTAGCTGCACCATAATAAATATATATGGATGTTTACTCGTAATTTTATTAGAGTCGTTTGTTAAAAATGAACAAAGTAAGTACAATTTCTTACATTTTTACCAAAAAAAAAATATGAACAAAATATTCACACAAATAAGATGTATAGAATCCAGATATAAACCACAATCCTAACCCAGAACAATAAATATCTCGTGTCGTGAATAACGGAAGGAAACTGTAACAAAATACCGCTTTACGGTGGATTTAACTTATGTTACAAATGGTTTGCTTGATCTATTTTACAATCTCTCAACTTTATATCTCAGCTTCCATATATATGACGTTTAATATGATAGGTTATTTGATGCAGCTAATAATTTGTTTGACGACCAATTGGCTCAGTGGCGGGGCTGCTGCCCCAAGAGTCAATGGTCGCTGATTCGATCCCTGCATCAGGAAAAATAAATATATGTAAGGCCTACAAATATTTACTCTGAGTCTGGTTACATCCCTAATTCGCATTGGACAAGCGTGATAGATCAATATACATTCGTCCAGAAATGGGGAGGCCCGTGTCAAGCAGTAGAACATATATGGGTTGTGAAAAAAGAAACATTTTTTTAATCCAATGTAAAAGTTTTTGATACATAAATTAGGCCACCTCATTTATTCCCGTGGGTTTCATATGAGGCGATATCTACCTGAGTAATAAAAACTGACTTGGGATCTCAAATCCACCCGCCAAGCTCAAGGATTATAGCAATACATGATAACGAATTGTTATGACTGTATTGACAATAACATTGAATAATGATATGGTTGTTTAATAGCACCCTAGTATGATTGCTTCGCTTGCGCATAGCAAATTAATCCATGAAAATACCATTCGTGGTGTACGATTGTAATTTAAAAGCATTTAGTATTTATACACCATACATATATAAATAGCAATCATCCTGTAGATATATACTTACGTAAGCGTGAACATTAAATGGAATAGAGTAATACAATAAACAGTTAACTGTGTGAATAATAACATCCTTTTGTGTCCTATTATGGTTTTGTGGGAACATCTTCTTGCAACAGTGGCAGTGGGTCACGGAATGATAAAACGCATTGTATTCGTCCATTGTCCAAGAGTTAAGTAGTTTAACAAGCAACCCCTATCTTATTTTGTTTAAAACGAACAAGGGGGTCACTTGATTGCCTCTCAGAATTGAATCGAGTTTGAAAAATTTCTTTATTTTAGTTATATTAGTTAGTGATCCACAGATAGAACTCCTATCCTCTTCCTTTACTTTCTTCCTTCTCTCTCTCTCTCTTAAATCCTTTTCCGGTCCGATTATTCGCATCCCTACTTGAAGGTAAGCAATGCTCTTAGTATTGGAGACATCTATGGGGGGCGAGGATTTTTGGCCATTAGATGATCCGCTTATTTAGTTTTGTTTTCCATAAAAATATAACTTACAACCGCTCGTAAAGTAGCTTCTTAAAATGCAAAACAAATTTTGCAATAAATAAAATACTTATGAATCAATCTCAAACGACTGATGATGTTCATACGACTCGCTCGAAACGTTGATTAAACTCACTTCATACTTGTTCGGCTAATAAATTGTCAAATGACAAACGACCGCACAATATAAAAGTCGGTCAGGTCAAACGAGATAACGCTCTCATCGGAATGGCCGATGAAAAGAGATTTCAAACTTGTTGCAATTTGAAGATCAGGTGCGACACCGCCGCGTCATCTGCAGAAACCGGCTGCGTGCATAATAATATCTAATGACGACAGATGCGTGAGTTTGCAAAGATTTGTATAGCACACCAAATTTTGAGATTCAAGACAGCAATAGCTCAATCGGTAAGGAATGCGCTTATGGTTTATGGTAGTGAATCGAGTCTTCCGTTAGACTATTGTGTGTATGAATCATATTTTCTTAGCACAAGCCCTATCAGATTAGTTTAAATAGTTAACAAGAATTCTAGTAGTATAAAAAATCATAATTAGGCTTTTTAATGCAACTGTATGCCATAGCTCCGTATCATGCGTTACTTTATTTTATGTCCGTTTTGTGAAAAGATTATCATCGTCAATACATCCTTCATTTCATTGCTGGACATAAGTCTTCCAACAAAGAAGGGATGTAGACGTAGCCCGTACGCTTGGCTGGCACATAGAGTATTGCATATTTTATAACTAGACGCTCCTGACCATCCATCAGTATTTACTTTCTTAGTTGCCTAATACGTCAATGATCGCAGTCGTATTTCTTAATTATATTTAGGGAAAAGTGTAATAAGTTCTTTGTCAAATCTATTTCGCTTAAAAAATAAGCACCTTTTTATGTAAAGTTACAAGTTAGTCATATTGTCTGTACACTCAAGCGTTAATATATTTTTATTGACAAGTACCATTTGATTTGCACTCGATACTAAACATTCATGAAAACAACTTACTTAGTTGTATTAGATATATAATTATAAAAATATTTCAGTTAGATCCCTTGAAATATTTTAGCAGTTCCGCTCATATGACGACTTATATTTAGCAGCTCCTCAAAAGACGAACACTTTTATAGTAACGGTATTCAAGCTCTGCCAGAAATATGGGCAAAAGTTGTAGCTAGCGTAACTAAGGATGGGAAATACTTTGAATAATATAGACGTAAGCATTTTTGCACAATTAAGTTGCATGTTTATAAAAATAAAAACAGCGAGAACTTAGTTAAGGACCTAATACTATGGTAACTGGTATGGTAACTAATATACATGGTATTATCCCAACTCATATTTATTGAATTCTAAATGCCTAACGTATTTTTTTTATTTAAACATAGATTATGATGTTGTAATTCTAGTAATTCTTTTGTCTTATATTCAATTTTAATCTTCTTACAGGTAAGTCATTCAGTTTGACTCCGAATACACCAAAAACAAGCAAGCTTTCAAAGAACTGTAAGTATCATATTTATTTAAAGTATGTATACATACATACATATCGTCACGCCTGTTCCCCGGAGAGGTAGGCAGAGACCACAGATCTCCATCCGCTATGATCCCGGCACACCTTCCTTGCTTCCTCCACACTCATCCATCTTTTCATCGATCCTTTTTTATTACGTTCAATGTGGCGAAACGGCTCTCCGTTAGTCGCTTCCCGCCCTCGTGGGTATCAAGACGTGACTGGTGGTCATTTTTTATAATTCACGAATATATAAAATTTAATCACGAAATTTATATATATCACTTCATATCTAACGTTTACATACAGAATATAAATGAAAATTACAGGTAAGAAAAAACACCTTTTTATATTAGTACTTCACTAAAAGGCAAAAATTAAATATCCAACTGATTATGCTTGTCTACTCAATATGAGCTTGAACAAAAGCCGTTTGGAATTAAGTATGATATTAAAGTGTAAAAGCGTGAGACGTATTTTTTAAAATCTATTTATTATAAATTTTTAATCGAGCATTGTCGGTCACACAACATCAGTTAGAGGAACAACATAGTTTATTTTGAAGAAAATGCGTCCCACGTTTTTAACTACCCTCAAACCATTTAGTCCTTGGCACATTACTTACCTTGGCTAAGGTAGGATTTTATAGTTCTCATCATAAAAAACGAATGAGACACTATTCGAGTGAGAGACTATTCGAATCTATTTACTGTCGGTATTAAACGTTGAAGATTTCCCTCGCGAGGAACTGATCCTGGTTGCAACATTATGATACTAGATACATAGATAGAAACATTTATTTCCTTTTGCAGTTACCCACATGAGTTCATATTAAATTATTAGATATTAATTTATTTATTTATGGCACACATAAATAAAGTGATTCATGGCACAAACTAGTAAATTAAACTCAAAAAACGTTCACAAAACCAATAATGCAAATGACGGTTGGTATATCCTGAGAACATTTGAATACCTATAATATTGAGTTAATTACAGGTCATAGTGGAGTTGACCCTTTTTAAGACGAATCTTTTGTAAGATACTCTGACCGGGGCGTATTGGAAGCTTTTGTGGCAATTTGGTGGGTAGGTCGTTGACTTTTACAAATGTTCAAGAACCGTCCCTTGGAAAAGTTTTATTGTCATCATCGGAAAGATAAAAGCATTCCATTGGTAGACTATGTCTGAGAACAATTTGCATTCTGTGAACTGAAGATGAAGGTAATTTTCAATCCGAAAACTATTTGTGTAGAGCAATAGCTTAGTAAGAAGATTAATTTTTGTATATTAGTCAAGTTAGAGTACAAATACTTAAGCTTTTTAATTATTACTTTAACATAATGATACAAATTTAGACGAATTAATCAGCCTATTCTAGAAAATTCGACATCGAGCTGCGTCTATCCGCTAATATTCAAAGTACTCTGTAAAAGGCCTTGTAGTGTACAGAATGTAAACAATATAACCATGACTAACATAAAAAATCCATTTGATTATTAAATGTTCCGGAGGCACCATATATGTGTGTACGATCAGCAAAATAGCCTATGGAATATTTACAAAACATTCATAGTATATCTCTTCGTACAATTAGCTCCAAGTTTTCCATTTGCATTTATAAAATTTGGAGCGACTCACACGTGTTCATAGTTAATCTTTGTATTACAAACTAGCGTCTTTACCGCGAGTTCATCCGAACATTTTTTTTATAGTTTTCCAATTTTAGCTTAGGAACCACCAAAAAAAAAAACAAAAATATACAGTAGTTGATTATATGATATTAGTATACAAAAGACTGTCTTAGACGACCGATTGGCTCAGTGGCGGGGCCCTCCGCCCGCGGAATCAATGGTCGCGGGTTCGATTCCCGCATCGGAATAAATATTTATATGGATTTTTAAATGTTTATTCCGAGTCTGGTAACCTCCCCAATTCGCATTTCCTTTCCTGCCCCTTCCTTTCTTTTCTGTCCTTCCTTTCCTCTCCGCCAATCCACGGTCTGCCGTGCCAATGGATGCGTGGCTAGGGGCGTGCCGATCGTCCCGGGATCGAGCTCCCCCGGGTACTATGGTGCCTTACCTCACCATGCAGGGCTCTGCTGGGGCTGACCTCCATCCTCCCTTGCGGCTCGTGGGATTCACTAAGACGAATTTAATATACCTAATTTGTCGAAAATGACGGCGACGTGGTTCGCCACCCGTCACGTCCTGATTCTCACGAGGGCGAAAAGCGACCAATGAATGATATATTTAGCGTAGGCTAGTGACATACTATTGATATGTAAAATAGAAATTAAACACTTAGGAACATTATATTTTGGAATTTTATTTAAATCGTTTCTAACCAACCTAATTCCATGATTTGAGTTTATATTTTATTTTATTGAAGAGTTGACAAACGATAACCGGGTCATCTGATTGTAAATTATGACTGTCCGTCCACAATAATATAGAGAAAAGTGAGCGAATCGGGGAAAGAGAAGAAGAGAAAAGAGTTGGGCATCCAGCTATCAATACAAAGAGTTTATAAAAAGCTCAGCAGTGAAGCTACTAATAAAAAGTCGATTTCGGTATCCTGAAATTTTGGTTAGTTTAGAAAGAAACTTATTTCTATAGTACGGAGAGAAATTACAATTTTATTTATATATTTGTATTGCAGTTCTAATGTATAAAACATAGCCATGGTTAAAATAATAGCCATCTTTGCTATATTGTAAGTAATAATCATCAATGTACCAAACCAACTGATTCATTGAAGCGAAATATTTGTAAACACATGACATAATTTATTACGGCTGACTTCATTCACATGGTCTGTTGTCGTGTTGTTATTAAGCGTAGTAACCATTGGAGTGATAATACATGTTAATTGCCAATAAATTTGTATATAATGATGTCCATTCAAGAGCCAAACTTGATCAGGAAAAATGGCAAAAGCTTGCAATTAATTTTCAGTAATCAGTAATCGCACTCAAGTATAAGGAATTTAACATGTGTCTATCCATATCATATTATGTTTTAAAAGTATTCAAAATATTCGTATTCCGAAAGCGGGATATTGAGTATGAATTTTTCATATCACTATTCACGATAACAAAAAGAACTGCAACAAATTAATAATAATTTATAAAAGACTTCAAATAAATAGGATATATATTTATTTAAAGTCTTTTTATAATGTCATAAACTACATATAATAACTTTAATCAATACATAGAGTTATTAAATAAATACATCAACTATTCTAAAAGACTTACACAATATTTTCGCTTGTTAAAAACAATTTACAATATCCAATTATTTCTGTATCGGAGCTTCAGACGAAAGAAAATTATAGAGGTAGAGAATCAACGAAAGCTTCATCATTTTGAAACAATTTACGGCAAAATTTATAGAATCACGGCAAGCGCCCATGCGTGCAGGGTTATTTCGAAGAGAAATTCTTGCAATTTTTTTAACAAAATTTGTGAAATCTTAAGCCTTGCTAAGAATGGCTCAGCAGTGGGGTGTTTGGAGACGAAGGTCAGGCGACAAGAATTTGTCGTGTGTATTGATTGGACTACAATTTCTTGTGTCGTTCGTGTAAATTATTTTAAGAATATAATGTCTCTGCTTTAAAAGATGTGTCATATAAAATATTTTCGTTTAAATATTTTTGTGATCGTTTCATGTGTTATGACTCTGGATTGACTCACAATCGCGAAAGAACCGAAATTAATATGTTATGAATTTCTGTTTCTTTTTTATATAGGTTTATATTTGAGGATCGAACCCAAGTCCTCCTGTTTGATCCTTCTGGATTGATTTAGTATGGTGGGTATATTTGGATCATAAAAATATATATGTTTTTATTATTATTTGGAACATAATTTATCTGAAATATCACAAGTATAAGTCACCCTATGACAGAGAAATTTTAAATAGGTAACTATTATAGATATATTCTTTGTTGTACACCAAAAACGATTTATACAATTATAAATTGTAATATTTATACATAAGCGACGGCATTATCGCTTATAGCGACTTCTTTCAGACAACCGAAGGATGGTCATAATGTTTAAAAGATAATTTGATGTAGGTTGGTGATACATTCGTCCTCCATAATTAATTTTTACTTTTTACAAAGGACAGTAAAAATAAGGCTAAAACTCACCCTCAAATATTGTTTATCTAGTGCAGTTAGATATACACTAGTTGTTAGTGTATAACCTATAGAGATCTTAAATTCCTATTTCCTTTTAAATATGCTTTCGGGAATAATAGTTTTAATTATTGCATTAAGGTAAACCAAAAGTGCTTGTCTTTTTTATCCCCTCTTTACCGCTGACGCACAGGTGGTCCCATACTAGCACAGTGACCCCGTTTCACTCACAGCGGGACGTCCCCACCCTACGTGATTGTCGATAATCTAACAATCTCGCTTCTAAATTAAGAAACTGCGAGATCTCGATAAGAGCTTGAATAAGGGCTCGCCTTTACCGGTACTATGTTGTCGCCTTTACGGGATTATTTACATTAGTCAAATAAAACTGTCGATACATTGACTTACATTTATTGATTAGTAGGAACAAAACGTTTATAACTACTGAATTTGCGATAAAATTATTACAGAAATATTGCCGCAGTGAAATTGTAAGCTTTAAAACCGATAGTGACAGATTAGATTCCTCTAATTGAATGAATTATAACTTTTGACATTACAAATTGCAAATAAGTATGTATCTGTGGTATATAAGGAATTCTTTCGTTAGGTAATTCATTGTTGATCTTGCAATAAATATCTTAATAAATTAACACCTATATAAATTAGATTTATTTATTAATTATTGAAACAGATATTTGTCAGACTTTTGCGCGAAAGCATTAAAAAATAATATACTGTACCGGACATAAAGAAGAATGGCAATCTATTTATGTTACTAAATTTTTTGTTAACCATTACATCTAAGGTTATAGTGCCTGTGTTAGAAAAATATAGTTCACGTAAACCCTTCAATGAGTCTGTTATGCTGACACTGCTAAACTAGTTTTTATGAAATTTGGCATGGAGATAATTGAAGCTCCGAGTTTTAATATAGGCTGCTTTTTATCCCGAAACAATAGCTCTTACAGGACGCACGATAGTATTCGCGCAATCAACTGAATTACACGCGGGCGAAGCCGCGGGCAGAAGCAAGTGGGTCTATATATAATACACCACTTAGCAAGTTAACAATGAAAATAAACACTGCTTTTTAATGTTCTTTGTTTTGAATAGTTGCAACAATGCAATCAGTCTTCAGATTAATTATAATTCTTTTTATTATAACACATTATGAAAAATAAAAATCACCAGCGTTATTAAAGCAAACTTTCTGTGACAGTAATTATTATTAAATTATTTGCAACATATTTTATACATTCGTCCAACTGGACGACGTCCTGTGGGGCGCCCTACGTACTGTAGTGTATATTTATCATTTTATATAAATGTATCACTAATGTAATAAACCTTTTCATTTTATTAAATTAAAACCTTATATTACTTTTTAAATTCGTAATTTTAAAATTTAAAATAAAAAAGAAAAAAATTGTTTTATTTATTATAAAAAATACAACAACGGTAGTCCGAGTGAAGTCTTTCGATATACATGTCACCCATTCGGCATAAGAAAATGAGATATAAAATGTAACTTGATAAAGTGTAATTAAAGTATGAATAAGATATAAATGTACAATGAATAGAAAAATAAGTTAATTTGACTTGGAAGAATTTCAATAACATCGAAGATTAAAAACTTTTAAAGAGCCCGTGTGTCGCCGTAAGCAGTACAGGAGGAGTTTAGACATGGTGGAGGGTGACTTGCCCAACCTTCAAATCTGCAACTGGCAGGAGGTGGCGCAGGACAGGGCACGGTGGCATAAGATCTGTTCGTAGGCTAAGATCCATTTTGTGTCACTGCGCTAACAAAGTTAGTTTAGTTTTTTTATGTTCTTAGTTCATTATTGATTGAATTTGTAACAGTTAGAAATAAACATTCGATCAAGTAGTCAGTTCGTCTGCATTCAAATGCACATTGTTGCTCGCCGTCTCCGCAGACGATTATAAGACGGTATTAATATGCGTCGCGAAACCTAGTGAGAAGGCGTGTAGCATCAGTAAAACAGACACAGATGACTAATACACGACAAAGATGCACCGGTGAACTGCCGGAATACATTACCTAATGGAGGAGCCAGTTAAAGGGATAGCATAGGTATCGTTTTGTAGTCCATAATAAGAGCTCATGCACATATAAGGCATATATAATTCTCACTCAATGAAATCATAAATGGAATATATGGTAAGATGTTGTTATCATTTATAAAACGTAATTACCGCTCTCTGTTGAGGAACTCCAACTCGAAGATGAGAGCAGTACTTCATATTTGGACATACATTACTGTGAACAGTTATAGATGGTGGGCAAACGTGAAATACTGTCTGCTGTGTACCCAAAATAATTTTTTTCAAATTTTTAATTATTAGAATGTGAAGGAAAGTGTAAATAACAAAAATTCGTTCTTTACAGCTCACAGTTCTTTTAAGAATCCAAAACTGGATAAATGATGTGATTAGCGTGCCTGAACTTTCCAGCAAAGAAAGAAAAGTGGTTTGTGGAATGGCTGATATGCAGATGGCTGAAGTTTAATGTATTTTTTATAGATTTTATTGTAAATTAGTCATATTACATATCTTAGTTGAACAGTATGAAGAGCTATAGAGTATACAAAACACTTATTATGACTGGGAAGCGGCTTACGCGCAAATTATTTTACTATATGTCTTACTGCTAGGCACGGGCATGGGGAGGCCCATTTCTGATGATCTCAATAATTCTTTACTTAATTTATTCATCATTATCTCGTTATATTTATTGTCTTTAGACATTATCATTTCATATAATTTAGGATTTGTTTTCGAAAAATGAGTAATTATATGAATAACTCGTAAAACTTGCTAATATAATTTTTTACTTCCAAAATACTAGCTATTGACAGAATAATTTTTAATCTAGTATGTATATTTTTTAATATACAATTTATTTCTTGTTTTGTATTTCGTACTTTATTATTTATAAATCCTAATTTAATTAAATAATTCAAAAATACAATTTTATTTTATAGAATATAATAAATCTCCTTATAATATATTAATTATTTGTTTAACATACATCATTTTAATACTAAATCTGCTTAAAAGGTTACGTATGTAAATATAAAAAGGATTGATTCGTTTTTAACTATCCTAAAGCTTTAGATTTATTTTTCTATAGAATTTTTTATGATTTTTAGTTGTAGTAAAAAGTTGTTAATGCGCAAGCGCAATACATTTTGAGTACACGTTAACGCTAGCGGGGACCTAACCGAACCGACCGTCAATGGCGCCAGTCAGACCGCCATATCCACCAAGCTAAGCAAAGCCAAGCAGTTGTCTCGGGCCCGTCGTTCTGAGTATACATGTGTAATGTTGTAATGTAACCGAATACGCGACGCGGACGTAATGTAAAGAAATATTTTTTGTGTAAGCAAAAATGTGGATTCTGTGACAATGTGTCTTTCAAATATACAAACATTTTTATTTTAATGGATTATTTTTGTATGAGTATAATAATTTTAACTTTAGTGTGTTTTGCCGGATTGTTTATTATGGTCATCGTAAGCGTTTTTAGCAGGTTAGTAGAACTACCCTATTTTAGCTATCTCTTCTGCGCATGCTTCAATTTGTGTATTAATACGTTTGTATTTCCTTTTACGTATTGAAGTCGTTACTAATATAATAATGTAAGAATAAACATTTATTTAATGGATGTGAGTTATCTTTGTGTAAACAATTTTCCGGTCTTACTTAACAACTTTTTGCGGTCGTTGTATTTAAACGTTACGTTTCATCGGATCTATTATCTTATGTATCGTATTATGTATTATTCATAAACCCACATAACCGATAGGAACAACGTTTTATTTCTTCCTGTTCGGGTATACATGAGTTATTTCTCATCAGGAAATATGTTTGCGGTCCTTTTACATTTACTGTTTACATTTAGAATTGACTGTCTGATATGCTTATCGGCAATCATTGGTTGCGATGAATTTTGGCAAACTCATGTTGACAGTAATATGTCATATCTGACTCTCCCTATTACGCACAGTTATCTGTAGTATGTATCTGAGATAAAATGACCTTCAAAAATTATCCGGATAGAATTAAATTTTTATCTTACTTATTATTAATAAACATTATATACATTCATAACAGCGTAAAGAAGGCCATTTTTAAAATTAAAATTTGTTTTTTTCCTTAATATATTATTCATAGTTTTTGTTGGTATACTGTGTAATTATGACTGTAACGTTAACAATTGCAATTCGAAGCTTCTTGATAGCAAAAAGCAAGTAGGTGCCTATATTATTTTGTTTATTAAAATTTTATGATGCAGAAAGTTTTATACTATTTTTAAATTTGACAACAAGAGTGTGTTCTTTTTGAATTATTTTTTTTTTTGCTATTTTACACGTACTTTACTTGTACTTTTTAGTAATTGGGATCTACTTTTTGATCAGCGACAATAATTATTATTAGGTGTTCTTTTATAAAGATTTACTATCTCATCTCTTTTTTACTTTACTTAGCTCTTCTCTTTTAAATTTCTTTGACATTCAACCTTGGAATGCGGACTCGATTCCCGTATCGAGAAAAATATTTGTATGACTGTAGGTAGTATACAAATATTTATCTCGATATGGGAATGGTTTTTATTTAGTTTGCGACTAAGAGTCTAACTCGTTTTATTTTATAACTTAAATAGGTACAAATGTCTACTTAACTATCAAAACAAAATAATAATAGCGTACTACTAGCTCTGTAATCGTCGCCCTGTCCTGATAAATATAATCTACAACCAGGTTGCATCTCCACACACCTACCGAGTCCAATTGTGAATTTGAATCATCAAGGCATCCAGTTAAACATAAAAATTGCATCAAAATCAGTTCAGCCGTTTAGGAAAAATCATAAAAAAGTATTATATATACTTATAAATATTCCAAACAAATACTTTGATATATACTTATTTTTTATTTTAAAAGAAAAATATTAACCATTATCGACCTTATTTTTATCCGGGCAACCCTGCTCAAAAACGAAAACAGTATGGATACCGCCTTAATGTTTGGTAACATCTGTCAACAAATTCCACTCCATATTGTACCCCACACAGCTTCGAACCAGAACATTCATCGACAGATGTCATTAACATGTCACATCAATTTAAGATGAAATATACTTCTAATATTTTAACAGATTCAAGTGTTGAAGCTTTGAAATTTATTTTTCCGAATCACTTGTATATTTTTGTTAATTCAAGTACGGCGAAATCTTCCGATACATATTTTTTATGGAAAATATTAAGCAGGTCATCTGATGGTAAGCAACCTAAAAATGTGAAAAAGGAAGGAAGTAATGGGAGGAGGTCAAGGAAAAAAGGAAAGAGAAATTTAAGCCTCACTAAACATGCAATGATGTCAAATGCATCGAATATTATTGAAGGGCCTTAAGTGTTAAAACGACACATCTACATAATATTATACATTACAAATTACGTCCAAACTTGAAAGTATAAGTATATAACAAAACCATAAACATAAAACTTCACTCGCATGGTTTCACAACTTGGATTACCAGTGTCTTGGGTGCTATTATAACAGGCGATTTTTGTGTTTTAATTTTTTTTATCCAAGCTGTATTTGAACCCAGAACAATTAATGTACTCTAATGAATGAGCCAAGTAGCTGCCTACAACAGAATCTATCACACTGACTAAACGTATCTAGAGGTTTGTTGGTATTTCGTCATTACTGTTGTATAATTGACGTTTAAATTAAGTTGTTTATGAATTATATTGTTGTGATTTACTTTCGAATTTACCGATCAAATAATATAAATTGTTGTCTTAAACGCACGCTTGCGTTCAAAGCGAGTGATGAATGTGGTAAAAGAGCTAAGTAGTAGTAGAGTAGTTTTGTTTTAAATATTTTTTGTTTATAATATTATGCATTACTTGTGCTTTGTAATTTACTTTAAATCGATTTTATTTCCTCAAGAAAAAATTAAGTGTTAGAAAAAAATAAACAGAGGATTTTTTTATTTGCCTATAATAAAAAAATGCCTCCAAAAAAAATTACCTATCCAGAACATCACGTGCGCCATGTGATGTTCTGGGTAGTATAAACTGATAATTGTTTTGTTTTAATGCTGCTAAAATTAACTCGAACATCATCTATTGTAAAATGTTCATACTAATACAAAAATCTCGGCGAGCGCGCGAATAACAAGTTATTAAAATTACACTCCAATTTATTCATATAGTTCCATGTGTATATCGAAGATTGGTTTCTCTAATGAGCAAAGTATTAATGATATTTTTCTATATTCATTTAGAGGGTTTTGCTCTGAAATTATAAGATAGCCTCACTAACGTAATCAAATCAATAGTACAACATACATTATTACCTATTTACATAAATAGTTTATACATAAATACATTTTTTTGACTCGTTCGGTTTACTTGCTAGATTCTTCTTGAATCACCATGATATTTTAAATTTAATTATATTACATTATGATTTAGATTACATTTTTTAATTATTGCAATTAATGCTGTTAACCTATACAATTCGTATTATTTGGGCACATAGCAAAATATTTCATTTATTATAGATTTAGTCATACCCACAATATAAGATGCAATAGGGAAAACCCTAATTGACTTAACCTAATTATTGCCGCTTTTAGTATACCAACTCAAATGATAAATGAACATGAATAACACCATAGCCGCAAATGGATACCAAAACTTTTGTCGTCAATCCGATCCGCTACAATGCCTTCGGTAACAGCAATAAACGATGACTCCTGTGGACACGTTCTCAATACGCATCCATTGCAACCTTCCGCATAGCACTGAGGAACCACCGTTACACTTAACGCGCATTGCACTTCGTTGTTCGTTGATAATTTTTAATTATCTTTTTGCTAACAGCGTCTTCCTCTTTGTCGGTATAATTAAGAAACAAGTAAATCATAAACGTTTGACACAAAAGAAAGTGAATTGGAAGTAGTGACGTTAAAGTTGCAAATTGATTGGCAAGTGTTTGGACGTGCCGATGCGTTTCCGATTACGTACGAGTAGGTACACGAAATGGAAACTGAGTGTTTGAATATGTATGGATTCGCATGTAGCGGCTCGACTGCGTACTTCCATGCATAAGGGATCATATTAAATAATGCATGTTAAATTTATTTGATAGATTTTCAAGAAATCTGTTTATTGAAGAAGTACGTAAATCATTTCTTTCAGAATCCTATATGTTTTTGTGAATGTTCCGTTATAATTTGCTTAGGTGTTTTAGAGAAATAACCGTAAAATCAGACAGACTCGTGTATAAAGTGTATGAAAATAGATGAAAGACATTTATTTCAACATTTAAAATAGACAGTTTTATTTAACGTACATATGTATGTATTGATTTTACTATTTTACTTATTAATCAAAAGTATATATTTGTATAGTTACCGATATTGGCTGATAGTTCTTACTTTACATTTCCAACGCAGTGCCCCTCAAGCGATTGAGTATTTGGTTTTGGACGTCCATATCCATGTGTCACGGATACCAGACGTCAGCCATTAGCCATCCATTGCAAACATTCCATTCAATGATTGATTGCTGGTTCAACTTTACAGCTCTATTACTTTAGTGGTATTAACTTTTGCTCTGCAATAAACCCCACTGCGGCTTTGCGAACTCGTCTGATGATTATGGTAGCATATAAAAAAGAACATATGTATTTATAAACAACTTTTGATATAATTTAAAAAGGATTTATAAAATGTGTTCTGGAAGTGTTTTGTTTATTACTTACTATAAATTGTTTTTTTGTTTAAATTTTATTAATATTTGTCTTATAATTTTTTTAAAGTCCATATACCATACCAGTCCATAATTGGGACGTCCGAATTTCTGGAGTAAAGAACATCAATCAAACTACATTTCTTTCGTTCTCCGCAATCACTTAAGATGAAATTTAAATTCATAATTAACTCTAACGATTTTAGTCCCATTATTTCTTTCTGTATTTATAGTTTCCCTATATCCTTAACTTTTTGTATCTCTGTTTTTTAAATATTTATTGAGTATAGAAATTGTAAAACTCATATAACGCAATATATAAATATCGTCTGCATTAAAATACATACCTACATTTAAATAAAGCACTGTTTCCAAGAAAATTAACATAATATGTCGGCATTCTTTATCGTCTTCACAAAGCCATTCATTATTTGGAACATCCCACATCACAAAACTTTTACAGCCTCGTTTAAATGTTCATTAACAATGTCTGAGGTTCAAACATTAACCCAATAACCGAATATGCATAATGTAAGTTCTCATGAAATTTTACTTATTAAACAATATAATTTACGGTACTGCAAATTTGAATTAGTAAAATTAGAAAAGATTCTTAAAATTAATTACTAAGTCTAGCTCTTTATGGTTAACGTCTTTTTATGAATCTTTATTCTCATATCATTAGTTCTTTTTGCATTCTATGTAGTTAGTGTTTTTGTTAGTCGATGCTTCTACGGCGAGGTCTTTGCAAATTTTAACTTCGCTTTAAAGTGCGTTCAAATAATAATAAAATAAATAAAATAAAATATTTTCGCTCAGCTGAATTGGGTTTTTAAAGGTTAGTAGGGTAAAAGAGTAAGCTTATCACCTGATGGAAAAGAAGAAACGCCGCCCTAGACAACTACAAGAACATTACCATTGCAGAAGAGTTTACGGCTATGTGTGCGATATTAAGGAAAGTCTGGATGTAAAAGCCTAGTATATATTTTTTTTAAACAAATTTTAATTTTTAATAAGATGTAAACCCGGAACACTTTAATTTTGAATGAGATACTCTAAGTACTAAATTAACAGGCAGAGAAAAATGGGAAAAGTTCTTCGACGTGTCCATTAATAATCCTTTTTGTGCGTTCTCATATTTGAGAGTGGGACGTCTGACCATAATGAATCACGTAGTGTCCTCGCCCACGGGCTTATTTACCTCTGACGATACTCTCAGCTCATGTGCTTACATTAAATTTATCGAAATATATACTGTATCACCTTTTTAATAAAGCTCATGTTATTTGTACATCAGATTTGACCTCGAGGTCGTTCACTGTATCAACTTTAGATAAAACTGAAATTTATAATCAAATCGATATCAGTCCCATTATTTCTTTTTGCAATAAGGAATCCCTGTTTACTCAATTTTCTTGATATTTTTTTAAAATTTCAAAAATCAATTCCAAAAATGGCCCAGTAGCGCAACATCCACTTTTAAAGCTTATTCAGGTTCGATCCTGAATAAGGATAAATATTTGTATGACTCATTTGTCTGTTAGATTTCTTCTCATTGCTAGTATTTAATTCACGGTATTCAAGGTAAAAATCCAATTGAATAGGATGATAAAAAGTCAAAAACAATTTGCCTATAAATTGTAGTTATTGTCATATGTGATAAACCTTTCGCTTTCACTGTTCCCATTAGTGTATATTGTGATGCTTACAGATACCATACCAAAAATCAAGATCGAAGCAAGACGATCTGTATCAGTGCTTGTTAATAATACATTTCCGCCTCGTTTAGTTCGTGCAGTAGGAATCTCAGTCAAATTGGAACAAGATTGAAGAAAAGGAGTAGTGAAATTCTGCAAAATTTATTACGCTATTTAATATTTTTTTTAAGTAAGCACAAGGTTCTGTTATCAAATAGTTTATATAATTACAAATAATGATTATAATTAGTCTTTATTAATAATCCCAAATTCTTAACAGCTTAAAGTCCCTCAGAGGGCTATGAAGAGATCAATGCTCGAGGTTTGTTAGATCGCTATGATTTGCAATGAAGAAATCCGGCGGAGAATCATAATCACTGGCCCATCAAGTTTGTAATATGTCCGAAAGAGCAACGACAACCGTTGGAGTAAGTGCTTGTTAGAGCGGTGAACGCGTCTCTGCAAGTGTTGTGTAGAGCGCCCATCGGCTAATTGATGCGACAATCTGCACAAGACGGCTGGCAGAAACTGAGAAGAGTACCCTTTGTCCAACAGAGGACTGTTATGACTGACGATGATGACGATGTTAAACATACTCCGTCGCAATGTAGTTTTCTGAAGTAATTTTGTTTACTTATCCCGGTTTTCATCTTTTGATTTTTTTGATCGCAGTAGTAATTGTATTGTGCTTTTTGCCGGTAGTTTCCTTTTCAACATGGTTAAGTTGATTACCATGTTGAAAAGGAACATACCCGATACGTTCCTAAGGTGCAGCTGCTGTTGATGGATCAATTCGCTCCGCTGATATCGATGGGAATTTAATGATCGACTAGTGTCGGCAACTGTTAGATACATTATGATACCGCTAATGCGTTCAGCTTACAATATTTTAGATGACACATTTCCACGTGTTCCGTTATCTTTTAGATAATACTACAAAAACACACTTTAGTTGTACAATTTTTTTGATATTATTTTTTGATTTGCATTCGCAATTCGTCAGTAATGCAAATAGACTTTAATTAATTGTGGAATCGTTGTACATAGCTGGGTGATTGAAATTGAAAATTTTTTGCTGTTTATTTAATTGTTTCACAATAAATTGTACCTAGATTGCTCTGTAAAGCAAGACTATCCACTGGCAAAGAAGAGGATTCGTGAGCAGAAAGTACGCAAGTTGTGGATTGGGGAGAACGACGAATAACGTGGTGACATAGACGTTTATTTTCCAAATGCCTCTTAAACGATGGAAGACACATCATGATAGCAAGGGAGGGGCTAGTAACCTCAATTACTGGCCCCTTGGATAAGGTTGAGATTTCGGCTTGGACCATTATTGATGAAAATGGAGTATGTATATACATGTCTAAATGTTGCCAATCTACGTTTTGTTACTAAACAATATTATTTGTTAAAAAAATTTGAATATTTCGCAATTATTTTGATATTTTTATTATTATATTAACCATGAAATTTACATCTAATACGAAAGAATTCAGTGAACATCACCCTCTGGAATAAACTTTGCTAACGTTATGTAGCGCACGCTATGTGATAAATAAGTTTCCACCATTTAACGAAGTTAACCGCAAATTAGAAACTATCGTCTCGATAAAACCACAGCGCGTTATTATGAACTATCTTTAACTGAATTTGTGTCACATGAATACCGTTCACTGATTCATTAGTCTTTCCGAGGACCTGTTCTGCCTTTATTTTCACATAAAGTAGTGCACTAGCTTTGTATCTAACATATTTAGACGTTATATTGACGTTCGAGCAAATTACACTTGAAATGCAAATTGTCCTTACGGAGAAACCAATTTGCATATTACAAGGTAGTTATTACAATAATTTTATTGCCGACGACAGCTGAAGATAACGTAAGGAACATTGGCGATGTAGTGTTCAGATTGGACCGCAAGCGAAAGTTGACTTAGTCATCACACGCTATTTAAAAAATTCAATTTGTGAATGAGTCTGAGTAGAACAGAGCGTGATCAGTAGAGGTTTGTTGAGACGTAATTTACTGTTGGTAAAGTAAAAGCCGATTAAATGTGAAACGATGGTTATGATATATATAGTAATGATTCGTGGTTATACATATCTTGTATGGATTTAGTGTTTAATAAATATCCAATAATATTATGAAACGGTACGAGAAGATTAATCATTGTTATGTTTTATGATGAGCTCTTATTTTGTTTTACAATCAATGCGGTATATTTCTCAGCAAAGGTAATGTGTAAATAAGGAAAAACGAGGTCATTTTGCTGTGTGTAAATATTTAATATTGATGTCTAATATTTTATAAATAATATTTTTCTAAATAATGCTGTACAATATTTATTGGTGCTCAGATAAGCTACCAATCTGAAGTTTATACCGTCGCTAGATTAAACACGTAATCTTTGCCTTATAAATCAAAGTGATTTAAGATCTTAATCCAATTATCTCCGTGTCTTAGTCCTGTAACGAAGACGTCACGCAACACGAGTTCTTCTTTGTTTACATGCACGTTACGCATGTTATTTTCACCTTCAGAACAAATAATTGTATCAGCTTTCTAATGTTAAAAGAGTATCGTTAATCTTCGTCATCGGTTGCGTTGTTTTCATTTCGGAACATTATTTGAGCCATTCTTTGGTTTATAATACAATGCCGGATACGTTGTAAATGTTGAATATTTTTTTTAACGTCGTGATTTGTTATACATCTTTGAACAAGGGAACTATTTAATGTTGTTATTTTTTATTATAAATTACACAATTGTAATATAAAATTGTCTTCCGTATAATAGAAGTCTTTTTCCTTAAAACATACAGGTATTAAAATTAACCTCAGTCATAATATGATTACTGATATAAATATAATAATATTGTATACACTTTAAATTTCAATACTATTAAAGATGATGATTTTTCGCAATATAAATTGAATACCATGAATACGCAAAAATGTCCCTAAAATGCATTCTATCAACGCGCTAACAATGACATGTCCCACACGCTCTATTATATTTGCCATCTGTCAATGGGGGATCGAATCCCCGTTTTCCATAACCGTAGGTTAGTTTCGAACTCAGTAAACTGATTGTACAAAATCCACCTCTTGTTACTAGAAATACGAAGCGATAAATATTGGTCCCGCGCACGCGTCCGCGATGAAAGTAATATAGCTATTATAGAATTCCATAGCTTTTTTCTGCACTACATACCCCACAATCGAATGACTTTATTTATTGGTCTAGCTGTAAAATCGGCATAAGGGGTAGGATTTACGAATAAGTTTATTTGTTATGAGAGGGGAGCTGTCATGAGTTCACTCAATGTGCCCTTTGTTTGTTACTCGTTAATCTTAGGGTTGTCCAATGCGATATTTATGTCGTAAAATGACAATTGGAACGTATTTGTGTTTCGTACGTCTAATTAAACTTACAGAGTAATGACGATTTCATAATAACGGTCATAACGGTTTTTACCGATTTCGATGAAATTTTGTTAAGTTGCTCATTACACGCACGGAAACGTTAACGCATTAGAAGAACCAAGGAACAAATCAAGATTATATTTCGTTAGTCGGAAACCTGCAAACCCAGTGAATCAAATAATGCGTTTACTGAACTATTCTGTATCAAGACCTACTACGATTAGTGAATTAATCACATGCTGACGCCTCGGGGCGAAATAGTGCGACGATCGTCGTAGGGCGGGTGGCAAAAACTGGATGCGTGAAGAAATACGGTTAGGTAGCGCGTCTTGGGGGAGGCCTATCTTATAAGCCGTGGACTGCTACTTAGGATGATGATGATGATGGTCATCATATTGTTTAAAATTATGTTACTGCGGTTATAATCAATAATAACTCTTCATATTATATAATAAATAAATAAATAATTTTTTCCTACCGCTCTTCGTACAGTGAGCGGCCGAGTTCTAGATGCCCGTCACCCTCCCCCCTCTCTCTACCCCTCCGCCTCCCATTCCCACTCACATAATGACACCTTAAAGGTCGGCTACGCTTCCGCACTGCCTATAGCGCTGCCTAAGTCTATGGGCGGCGTTGATTGCTTTCCATGAGGTGACACGCCTGCTCGTTTGCCTTCCTTTCCCATAAAAAAAATAACAAACGTTTTTGGCCTATAAGTTGTGTTACTAACAGACAGGCGTGTGCTGTCTGTTAGTAACACAACTTATGATCTATTTTAAATTAATATTGGGTTACAACGTTTTACAATTAAATATCACAAACGTAATAACATGAGTATAATATTATTCATAAAATAAATATTATATATGTGTGTTATTTCTTGTAATTGTTGCTATAAAAATTTATTTAAGAAATTTGATCCGCATAAAGTGTACAAAGTACTTGAAACATATTCATCGTCTACAGGTATTATATTATATTACATCCATATAATAATATTTTTAGCTGTATAGGTACTTCTTTTTATAAAGGATTAATTATCTACCTATCCGTGATCTCATAATACATAAAGACTTACATCACTCGTCTTTTGTTAAGTAACAACTAAAAACTTTTTTATACTCTTATCAATATCAGCGTTGACTGACATAAGCTAAAATTAATAGCAATGAGAAGACAAAAATAAATCGCTAGCTTAAAATAATACCGCCAATACATTTGCGATAGCAGCTTTAAGATCTTAATCGATATAAAATAGTAGTTCATGTACAGTAGACGTTATATACTATTGTGTAGAGTTTGACCATTGACGTCGATAAATTCGTGAGATTATCACCCAACTTTGGAGATTAAAGAAACGATAAATAAAACTAGAAGGTTAGATATTTGACGATCCACATGTCGCAGTGATGAGGTGTTAGTTTTTTGAACCAAGTGTAGTTAGATTTGATTCCCGCATTGTGATAAATATTTGTCTATACAAATATTTATCACAATGCGGGAATCTTGGTTCAAAAAACATCCAGATTCTAAATAAATCCATCTAGTCTATCTAGATGAATCTTGATGTATCTCTTTTTCTATACAAATATTAATCACAATGCGGGAATCTTGGTTCAAAAACATCCAGATTCCAAACAAATGCATCTAGACTATCTAGATGCATCTATCTAGATGAATCTGGATGTATCTCTTTTTGATTCGTACGTTCATAATGCTATCCACGACACAAGATTCTTCTTTAGGGTAATAAGTGAAAAGCTTATTATCCACAGTATAGTTCAACATTATTTAGCCGGGATTAGAAGCGTTGCTGGTTAAATGCATTCTTGTGTAATTAATAATTATTATAGTCTTTGTACGTTTACTTCACACTAGCGTCTTCGATTTGAGATGCGTGAGTGCTTCTGAACTACAAACCTCTATGGTTTGTAGTTCAGAAGCAGTATAATCTGACATTTCTGCCATTTACCGTTTAGTCTGCAAATGATAATTATGTATCGTTATTGTTAGGTTTTATGTTAAATTTTTTACTATTACTATACTGTATATCTCAATTAATTAAAATCGCTCAGAATTATAAAAATAATTATTAAATGCAACAAAAACAATGTTATGGGTGGATAAATTTAAAATGTCGTACATTTCGTGCTAAGTAGAAACAGTCTATTTAACAAAAGAAATAAAATTTTATAAAGAGTATCATAAATTACTAACCCATAACATTAAAGAAAATATGTTATATTTCCCATTTGTCCCGTGGCTGATCCAATTATTATCATTTGCTAGTTTCTATGTACATATAAAAAGTCTAAGTTCTAAATAATAATATAAATATTATTTATGTTTTTTATTTAACCTTTTGATTTTTGTGTTATAATGAAACTTATAAGAAACATACTGGCTGGATTTAGGCTTGGTATAGTTTACATGATTTTATATTTTTTAGCTTGCAGGTAGTTCTCTTAGTCACAGAAAAGCTAATAAATACAATACTAATAAAAATAAAAAAAATATATCAAGGTCAAAGATTTCATTTTTTTCGCCTAATTATATAGGTATATCTTAATATTGACTAAGTTTAAAAAACGTATCACAAAGAGTACATATCAACAAACAAAGCTGTACATGATAAAACGCCCTAGCTGAAATCATTATTTAGAATCGCGGTTAATAAAGTTATTCTTCGCTCGACCATTATTTTTGTTTATCAAGCTTCATCGGGGGATCCATTGATTCGCATGATTTCATTGTGTAGGGAATTATGAATATTTTATGGCTTATCCGCTATTTTACTCTGAATGCGATCATTGTTCGAGTAAGCGAGGGCAAAGCTGTGCCCCGATCATTCCGGTCATTCCGACTCAATGGCTGTGCCCGTAACCTCCTGTCTATGGGACGAATCAGATAAGTGGATGAGACGTAAATTGACCATTATTTAAATATACGATTTGGCCAAAGCTTTGACGAGTTTTATCTCATTATTGAAATGTCTCTCGTAAAGCAAATTCCAAAGTAAATCGAATTCTAATTTTAATTCATCATCGTCATCAGTACAGCCGTACTATTCTACTAGTGGCTTCCCTTAAAGTTGAATAGCGGTATTATCCTCATGCTTGCTTCATACACTATAAATTCGTTTGCTACAATTGGAAAATTAGTCAATAAAAGTTTTTTATTAAACAAATACGTATAGAAAAAAAAACATTTTAATACTCATTGTCTTCTTGTTTATTCTAAATTATTTTATAAGGTTTATTATATTTTATAATAATATCAATTAGTATCGAGATCCTTTCAAAGCGATGGATCGTCCGAGGTATCTCAAACAGCCCTTTAATTGATCAGTGCCAATAACGACATATAAATATTTTTGGTATAGATATAGTATATGGTATAGGTATAGATATTTTATTAATGTAAATGTTGTATAGAATAATATGTAGTAGTTTATATATTGTAGATAGTGGACACGTTTTCATTGGTCGGCGGCACCTGGGACTGCGTACGCTGGTAAAAGATCATATAGCAAATGTAGTTTAAATATGCAGCAGATGGAATTTTGGGTCGTATATGCAAAAATAATAAATCAAATCTCATCTTATTTAGTCAGAACTCTAAAACGAAGCCCCTAACAAGTGTTTGAATAGTTTTTTAATTATCTTTATCTTCCTATACATCTACCATGGTGGAAACGTTATAATCTAGTGTTAATATATAATTGTATTGTAATCCGAAATAAAACAAAATTTTAAATTAAAATACTAATGTATAAGAATCGACTCTTCTTGAAAAGTATCATGATGGTCTTATAGGTGACCAATGGAGACAGTTTGACTCAGTGCTTACATTATCTGACTTCCGTGCAAAAGGTTCTGGAAATGAATTCCGGTCTAAACTAAAATTAATATTGTTAAAAACAAAATAATAGTTTTCGGAATAACTTTCTATGTATATTAAAATTAAATGTCGTAAATTGCTCACACATTATGATTGGCGAGAAATAATAATGTAAGTATTCATGAAAGTAAATTTAACTGAAAAAAAGTTTCAGTGTCTATAAAGATTTATTCAAGAGCTTTATAGTGTTGTTTAGATCGATATCGATTAGAATAAAAATCGAATATGTCTTTATAAAACGTAACTGACCCAGTATAATCTACTTTGACGATCCGTTGCATATCTGTTGGAGCTTAAGAAATTTAAAAAACCGAATATTTTTTGCTTACGGTACCATTTTACGGTAAATAATAAGATTGTCGTGAATCGATACAAAAAATTGTTAAGTATTATTCGATGCGATTTAATCGGAAATAATCACATTAAATTTTTTGTACAGTTGTTTTCACAAGCCGTAAACGTGTTCGTTGTTGCAGTAAATCCGGAATGTATCGTTTTACATTTCGATTAGGGGTATTAATGTTGCGGATGAATAAAATGAGAATTGAGGTTTTATGCAAATAATTAATATCCAATTATTTTGACCGTAAATATTCAAATAATGACGGTAAGTTTTCATAAAAATTTAATGCAAAAAAAAAACATATTTCACCCTAACCTTGTTAATAAAAAAGTGGATATAAATTTATAAATCGTTACCCCTCATTTGAGACGGATGCTAATGTCAAGCAGTGGACAATACAGCTGTATTAATGACAATGAAAATTATGAAAATAAACATTTTCTTCATTAGTTTTAAGGCTAGCTGTATGAATAAAAGTATGTGAGGAAGCACATATAAAAAATATTTGCATATTTGCATCGATCCTGAAATCAATTATTTATATGAATATTAAAAGCCAAGGGCGATTTAAAATAGCGAAAAAACGAAATACGAAAAAAAATTGCTTTTAAATGTGCAAGGGTGTCGCGAATTAGTAGTCTGAGTAAAAAAGGTTGAGAACTGCTGATCTAATCCAACAGTTGTTTGTTCTCTGACAGACGTGGCCAGTCCATTTTATTTAAAAGAAGACTAGCAATTTTTATGATTTTACTAATGGTTCTTGTACAGGGAAATGGTTCACATCATAAGTACAATGGAAGACATGTAAGGTCAGATCGGTCAGATCGTAGTCCTGATCGTTCCATCTGACCTATTGCTGCTTACTTTTCCTAACTTTGCTAATCCGGAGCCATATCGATCAATGTAGTCCTCCGGCGAATTTTTACGTTTTGAGTCACATTTACTATATAAACCCCGAGAGCTCCAAAGCAGACACAATTTTAAGGTCTTTTTTTTGTTTATTCATTTTCAACAAGATTACAAAGACTACTATTAAGACTACTCTTATTAATTTGTACAGCATATTAAAATATAATCCTAATTATAGATAGACATAACACTAATATAAAGTGAAGCCGAATTGGACGATATTAGAAATTGTATAACAACTCTTACATGCTAGATTTAATATGATGTATGAATTGTATAACACTATCGTAATGAATATCTAAATTATTGTTATTTGGCATGTATTTGGTGTATAATTCACACAACAATGTCTTGAAATGCTCTAATTGTTTCTTTTGTTTGTGCCGCTATTAACATAAGAATTGATTAACAGCTATATATATGATTTGAATAATAATGACTCACTTCAATAATTGCGATATGTGCTATAGATTATTACTGACAACTTAGTGAAGTAAATGCACTATTACTTTTAATTAATACTATAATTAGATTTATTTATGCGATAAAATAACGGATTCTAAATTTGTGATGTGTTATAAAACTATTATAAATAAATTCCAATTTTCTAGAAATAGGCCTAAATATCCATAATCCGTAATACACCAATGATTTAGATTCAAAGTACCTAACTCATAAATAGAATATGACTTTCATAAAAAGTGTTTATGTGAAATATTATTTTTTATTTTACGTAGTGTAGATAAATATTTATTTGTGTTTGAGAACTGGCAACGTTTGCTGGAGTGTGGATACTCCCGGACAAGACTGATCCACCTTCTGTGCATAGCAGCTGAGAGTGTGATAAGCCGAAAATCTAGTTAGATGGGGTGTTATAAGAGAGGCTTATATCCAATACTGGACTGTCATAGACTCGTGGTCATGATGATAATATTCGGTTAAACACAGATCCATATTTTGTTACTCATTTCTTAAGTCTAAACTTATAATAATAGTGTATAAAAACGTATACTATATAATATTATTGTATAACTTATATAATAATCAGCAGGGCGTAAACGGGCTTACAGTTTTATGCATAAGTATTAAGAATTGACTCAGTTGCGGGACAATAGCCTACGGAGTTAATGTTCGCGGTTCGAACCTGCATCGGGATAAATATATGTATGGCCTACATATATTTATTCAGAGTTTGGTTAACCCGCCAATCCTCATTGGACCAGCGTGGTGGGTAATATCCGTTCCTTCAGAAATGGCTAAGGCCCGTGCCCAGCTGTGGGACATGGGGTGGTAATGGAGTGGGTAAAAAAATAAAATAATATAGAGAATATTATACACATTATAATTTTAGAAATACTTATCCAATATATAATATTTAACCATAATCAACTACAACAACAGCGATTACATTTGTAGGGATATCTTACTTTCGATGATCTCCCTTGAACAATTATTGTGTTTCGCAAGGCCTACCGTCGTTAATTACGAACATCACGCTACCGTTATAAGTGTTATCTATACTTTTATAATACAGTAACATACCTTGTTTTTTGAATGATGCCAAAAACACTGCATCGATTTTAGGCTATAGATAAGATTAAGCGTTATGGAATCCTTCCTCTCTGATAGCGGTCCTTGGAAAAACACCAGTCCCTCTACTGCTATTGTGTTTGTTATTTTGCTAATGTGTTTTAGTGAGATTTTAAGATCGAAGAATAGCTTTCGTGGTAAAATTCTGAGAACTGTTAATTTGATTTTAGCAGGATAAACTATTAATTTTTAAGAAAATAAATTAATAATAAAAAAAAGTTAAATTTTCAATATTCATATAATAAAATGTACCCACTATATTTTTCAGAACGCTAAGCAAAAATGATAATATTCTATGTTATTATGCCCTTTGAAATATTTGTACGATATTTATGTAATTATAAGTAGAATTGTAATCAAGATTAAATTTAAAGTACTTTATGGCTGTGTACACACATTCATCGAATTGTCAGTTAACGATTCTTTCGCCCGATTCAACCCAATTTATTGTTGTTCAAGTAGGTGTCGATTGTGTAACGTCACTATCTTATCGAAACGGAAAGGTCAGCGCGAATCACAACTAGTGTCAAGCTTCCGAACAATGAATGTTACGATTCTATGATAGGTTCGTATCGAAATAAAATTACTTTCATCATGCATCCAAGTATAATTTTTAACTAGACACACAATAATTGATAAACTGTATTATTCCTATTACTAATCATTAGGTCACTAGGAGTCGTGTATCAAGTTAAAGGTGTCATGTGCCAGGCCATTCCTATCTGAATAATCCATTCTCCTTCTACGATAAAGCTCCAAATCATGGTCCTTATTTGCCCATAGATGTCCCATTGCTTAGCAAGGGTCTCCCCATTTCTGACATTAACCCACCACGCTTATGCAATCTGGATTCGCTAGGTAACCAGACTCAGGGTAAATTTCATCATTTCTGTATTCATTCTGATGCGGTAATCAAATCCGCGACACTGGACTCCGTAGGCGGCCGCCCCGCCAACTGAGCCAATTGGTCGTCAATAGTGGTAAAATGAGCTGGCTCCGCTGGGGAAGTACAGTAGTAGTAAGTGAAAGCAATTTTCTATAGTACCGCGTTTTATACGCTTTGAAGAATGTAGGCATTAAGAGACCCAACTCCTTTTCCTTATTTCTGTCTTCACTTCCCGTTCCTTCCTTCCCTCCCATTATTCACACTCTTTCCCTAAGGCTGTGTAATTGCTCTAGCATTAGGTGACCTGCTTATTTCTTTGCCTATCTTTTCTCTCTCTGCTACAAACTCCTCCCTCGCTTGCTCTTGCGACTTCTATCATTTTAGCCGAGTTTCAGTTTGCATTGAAATTGTAAGAGCCTTAAGGCTCATTAAGTCAATTCGCACAAAAACTTTAGCCTATTTTGGGTCAGAGGCGAAGCTAAATATACCAGGATAAATATACTTATACATATGTATGGCATAGTAAGTACTAAGTACTTGTGTATATTTGCTGAATGTGAATATCCCGCCAATCCGCCTTAGAAATGCAAGGGGAGTTCAATGTCTAGTCTCCGGTAATTGGAAGACTCTTTGTCCAAACACAAATGCTATGAATAAAACCAAAAAAAGTTGCATTGTTTTCCACTAAACTAAATCTTCTAAGAAGTAAATGCAATAGCACTTGATAAATATTTTTGTTTTAAACCTTTAAAATATTTTTTTATAATTTAATTTTAATATCAAGTTATGTATTATATTATATTACAATCATAAATACCAGTACAGATAGATAAGTCTCCGTCCTAGTGTGATCCCGTTCCTAACGGGGTCGGTATTGCGTACACCCGGTACGGTATGCCAGATGTTTGAGAAATCAACAGCCGGTACTTGAAATTCTCAATTATCTGTTATACAATCAACTTCCAGCGTCCTCGCGACCACTGGTACTGTAAATTGATTAAAATTTTTTACACAGTATAACAATTTATTTTATTATAACATTGTATATTCCGATGTTTAAAGATCTTACTATACAAAGTAATTATACTTTCTAAATCTGCATTACACGTACATTTTAATGTAAACTCTGCTCGTAGGGTATAGAACAGGGGTTTCTATACCCTGCGAGTAGGGTGCAGTGCAAGCAAGCTTCGGAGCCATCCCCACTGCGTGGACTGTAACTCACGGTGTGATGGCTCACCCGGTCATTGGCTGTCACCCAACTGTTTTAAATGCGAAAAAACAATATTCGAATTTTATTTTTAAAACCATGACTTGGAGTGAATTATTATAAATATTTGATTCTGTTAAAGTTGACTAAAGGATTAAATTTTTTATAAGTTGACTAAAGGATTACATGATTAAATTAGTAGATTTGATTCGAAGATGTTAATGCTGGTAGCCTATTGGGTTTAACAGCTTTATCGAATTCTGGGCCTTTAAAGACAAGACTTAAATTTGTTTGGATATTCTCGCTGTCAGTCGTAGAAAAACCACCAATCACCAATAATAGCTGAGCACACCATCATCAATTATTACTTTAGTTGTATCCAGTCCATGTCGTAGACATCCTCCCACAGAATTGAAGGCTGATAATACACGGTAAAAATATTCAGTTAAGACAAAGACGTCAACAACCAAAATAATGATCAACTCAAAGCTAATTGTTCCCTCTGACCCTGAGCTGTAAAATGTCTTGTTACAAGACTTGTTGCCGTATCCATATCCATCATGCATCGGACCGTCCCACCTGACCACGTGACCCGGGAAGTTCTCGCCACCAATATATTATATTGTGTGAGCGTGGGTAGACGTTGCCGAGATCGTAAACTACAATTTGATGCATATAGATTATACCGAAGTACGTAAGTAAGCCGTTAATAGATAATAAATTTAAATTTACTAGGCTTTGATATTAAACTGGCAAAGATGGGGTAAAGTTTATAAAATTAGTGTAAATATTCTACTCTATATTTCTTAAATACTGTTACTATTTCTAAAGTTCCTGTGTACCACTCCAATTGCATTTAATCGGATAGGAAAGCAAAAGAGTAGGCGTGTCTCATTCGCGCTTAGCCATCACCATCGTAGGCATTGCAGAGACGTTACCGGCCTTTGAGAATTGTGTAGACTTGTTTTCTAAAGTTGCATGTCGTAAATGTTCGGAAATACCACTGAGGGTAGTTCCACAGAGTTATGATGCGTGGAAATAAGTTTAGAGAAACATAAAAAAGCGATAAATGATTCAGGACTAGTTCTAATAAGGGAATGTTACCGACTGTTACTTGGTCAAATATAATTTAATGTGCGCTTTCCATCAAGTGACACGACTGCTCGTTTGTTTTCTATCGTAGTAAAAGAAAGGGAAGCTAAAAAAAAGAAAAGGAAAAAAAATATAATTGATGATAGAATATAATAATATGACTTATACAAATAGTCGAATTCCATTTTAGTGCAAGTGCAGTTCTTTAGAACGATTTCGACAATGTTACTTGGAAACAAGTAGCTTGACATCAGCTATAAACAGATATCAGACTCCGCATTTATAAAATATATTTAGTAGGAATTGTGTCAAAGACTAATTCAGAACTTTGCTAGTTATACTATGATCTATTTTGTAAAAACAAATTTGTAAAAGAATAAAATAATGGTCATAAAATGATATAAGTAAACTTGTGTACATTATAAAATAAAAAGAGCGGTAGAAGTAATTAAAGACCTAGGTCACAACATTTCCTTCTATTTTCCTATATTTTTTATTTAAGGAACATTCGAAAACATGAATGAATATGGTGATTGCTACATTTAATTAAATACGGACAAAGTTTTAATATAATTCAGCAAAATGATTAGATAAAATTTTACAGAAAAAATAAATATATTAATAATTTATTATGCAAGTATGACTTGGTTTTATTTTGTGGTCTGCATTATCAATTTGAAATGACTTTAATCAATTTACGAACGTTTTCAATGCACCTATGCATATTAATGATTTTTATCGGATCTGACAGTAGTACCTTCTAAATTATTCGTGCACCGGTCAGTAATGAAATATTTAACAGCGGCGTTTTATTTAGAAATTGAATCGTCATATTTTTTCAATAGTGAAGTATTTATATAAAAAGTATGTATGTTTTACTTAGAAATTTAATCGTCATATTTTTTAATAATGAAGAATTTAAATCAAAATATCAATCGTTATATAAGTAATTCGTAATAGTAATTATCTATTTATTTATTTTATTTTATTTTAAATTTTTGCACATTATGAACATCAGGCGGACTTAACGCCATTGGGCATTCTCTATCAGTCAACCTGCGGTCAAAACAGAGAAGATTGGTTTGAAGGTGTTGCAGCTTGTAATAAAAATATGTTCCATCCCCATCACCTGAATAGTTGGTAGTCCACTATCGTGTGATTGAGTCGCAGTTTACTGTTGCGAACTGTGAAACTATCGGAGGGTTTTCAAAAGATGTTTATATCTATAAAGGCCAGCAACGTATTTGTTACGCATCCGGCGATGCTTGGTGATACGGCAATGTTGTATCGATTTAGAACTATAGTCCGGTGACAAAAGTAGGTTTTCTTTTCATCAACTATTGTATTATACTTTCAAACAAGGATTATTCGACCTATATTCTAATTCTGCCACCGGATACCCATTACCACTGACATCATACCAGATGTAACTTGTCACCAGGTGACTGGCATGCTTTTTCGTCTGTAATGCCATAAAAAGCCTAATAAGCTTAGTGCATAAAACTTAATCGCGTAATAGTTGAGTAAAAACAACTTTTAGACACAGAAGTTTATAAACTCAATTTTTTGCACCTATTTTATTCAAGCTTTAGAGTCCTTAATTTTATGAATATAAAATAAGATTGTTTTGTGAACCTATACTTTATGCTTTTATATTCAAGAACAATGATATACAAGTGAAAAAATCGACAGCTTTTACATCCATTAGGCGCCCACGTGTCCTTGTTATTGAAGCCACGTTGTGTAACCGTATTCCTTCTTACCAGTGTAAACAAAATGTACTCCATATAACTAACGTACTCGCCTTTGAAAGCCGCTACTGTACTACCGGGTCACTTGCTAAGTGTAACACTGTAATAGTTTTATACGTTATATCTTATAGTTTAATAGATTTATTTTTTACACATTCGATACTTATACTAACTAAAATACTAAAAGTGAAAAATAAATAAACGACGATGTGCGTTTACAACAGGCCGGCACTGTTAGAAGGATCGAATTAATGACAAAGTGAGCCACTAGGCACTGACGGACACTAGCGTTATTGATACGACATACCTGGCAATTTGAGCAGTCTGTTTTTTATTAACCAGTTTTTGGCCTTAGCACCTTTATAAGAATAATTTAAGGATGAAAGTTATTGTGCAGTCTTCAGACCCTGTTGAAATGATGGTAGACGTATCTCGTCGTGTGTCTGTAAGACCCACTCTTTCTATCAAGATACGAGATGCTACCCAAATGTCCTTCAGGTGAGGTTGAGATATCCATAGATCTGTGACGGAGAGGGAGTTTGTGATATTTAAATGTTTGTTAAAAAGCAGATGTTAATGTAATTTTACATTTTAATTTTTAATTAATGCGATTTATTCAATGATTGTATTGAGAGACGTTTTAAATACCTTATTTGTAGACTTGTCTTATCTAGTGATGAAAATTGTCTGAATTCTAAAATCACCACCATAAATCTGGCAAGCTAGTCTATTGTCTCTCAACGCCAGCTTTTGGCGAGCATGGCTGCCCACATATCCTTAAGGAACACAATGCTACTTTGTTGCGAATTTGAATAGATTACGCTCCTGTAATATGCAAAGAGCTGATAGCATCTTTACAGTTGACAATAAGTTACCTTCGAATGTTGTTGTGTAATTTATTATTATGCAATAAACGTGTTCTTTAAATGTGTTATTTTATGTTTAGCTTATTTCAAATACTATCCATAAACCCATTGTTGTATTTGAATAAGATATTCTTATAAAATAAATTTATTATTTTAAAGCAAAAAAGCGAAACTGCTTTAAATGACACAGATGTCAAACAATTTTAGTTGCAGATTCGGATCAGAAAAAAATACTGCGTCGAATGAGTCTCATAGCTCTACGGCAATAGAAAATATATTGGATTCGAAGATGTTAATGCTGGTAGCCTATTGGCTTTAACAGCTTTATCGTATTCAGGGCCCGCGGGCAAGTAAAATATAATTGGGAATCTGCGCAAATCGCAGACTCCATCGGCCTGACGCCGTGTCGGAAGTACACATATGTGTGTGCTGATTTTAAACTCGACTTGATTCTACGTTAAACATGTAGGGAAGGATTGAACTTTAGTAACTATAGTCCCTATTAGTCCCATAGACCCTAAGGTCTAGGGGGTGAGAACCGACCGGGTACGTGAGAGAATCTCGTGTAAGCGGCTGGTGTAGAAGTGTTCCCTACTCTACGTGCTCGGCTAGAGTCGGGGTGCGTGTGAGTGTTGGTGTCGTGAGTGGATCCGAACGACGCTGTTTCGTCGTCCGGATCGTGTAACACGTTACGCGGGCGTCGTCTTTTCGGGCGCGCGTTTAAATCGGGTGAATAATTTACCGATTGTACCACCAGTGGATTCGGATGGGAGCAATAGAAAATAACAATATAACATTTTGTACAGCGTTAAAAACAATTGTTGTTGCGTGATCAGAAATCTTGAAAATGTTGCTAGCTCGTATATATATATATATATATATATATATATATATATATATATATATATATATATATATATATATGTATGTATGTATGTGTGTGTGTGTGTATGGCATAACTTTAAAATAAAAAAAATAATAGAGAATATTACAAAACCTTCATTTATAATATGCAATTTAAAAAATTAGTTCATCCATATAATTTCACTAACAGAAAAAATCCTGAAATAACTTCATGGCCCATAAAACTAAGCACGTAAGCCGCTCTATTTTAAAACTTGAGAACAAGTAATTCGTTCCGGATTTTATTTAAGCAGAGCAGCTCCATATTTCACAGTTAAACCTACGCGGATAATCGATTTTTCTACGTAAATCGATTATCTTCAATCAGTTCATGCATTGAATTCTATATTGTATTAATGGGTTAGCGCGCTCCGTTTTTTAATTTCGAACGTAAATGTTTGAAATGGGATTTCGTGCCTCTGACGAACGCGACAGTAATTTAGTAACAAATGTAAACAAACTTTGCCTACTAATACTCATATTTTATGTTTAGTAAAGAAATATAGTCAATGCTTTTTAACTAACATACAATAATATAGACCTTTATGCAATGCTCGAATTGTCAAAATATTTATTGGCAAAAACGGGTAAGATAGGTGTTTTTTTTTTGAGTTATATTTAGTATTTTTGTGTCCAATCTATAGGTACATAAATATCGAAATTATTTTTCAGCTAACATAATTTAATTTTTAAATTGGTAACCAAACCAGCGATCACCAGCAATTTGGTTCAACTGAACCACTGTAGGTCGTAATAGAAATTATACAGATGTACAATTCGGAGAACTTAATCGCCAATTACTGTCGGACCGTTTACTTGTAATAACCATTATCGACATAATTATCTGATTGCCATATCTTAATGTATACCTACTCTACCACTTTTACAGACCATTTTATATCAATGAATACCACGAATAACTATCATATATTATGTAAAAACAGTTTTCATGGTTAAATATTAAAAGGCTTTTCGAAGCGTTTATTTCAAATAACAAATAATTTACATAAAAATAAAATCTCAAAATGCCGGCTACGCATCTGTATTTCTTCCAGCATTGCAGATGTCTATGAGCAGCGGTGATCACTTAACCCATGCCGATTGTCTTCTCCTTTAAAAAAAATTAAAGATACCACCTATGCTGTCAAAATTTGTCTGTTGCTAAGCACTATGCTACGCTACTAAATAAATCGCAGGTCGTGATGGAAAGACGGGGGTCCCATTAAGGGGTTAGCACATGGTCACTTATAGTGACGATATGAAGTCATGCAAGGATACCAAACTTGCGTACGGCCAATGACTAGAGTACTGAGCTGAAATCCAGGTAACTTGGTACCCGCACATTGATAACGAAATACAAGAACATTCTATTCATTCCTTTTTTTTTCTTTGGGCTTCTTTTTCTGTGGACATGTCTGAGTTTTGCTCTAATCTCATAGATACGAGATGGTGGACCTTTTAAGAAATAGCTTACACTAATTTTTGTCCCGCATTCTATTTATCATCTCGCTCTATCACAATCTTACGTGAATATTAGAAAACCTTAAATTACATACGAGTGCAGACGAAGTCGCGGGAAACAGCTTGTTTGGATCGAATAACATCACAAAGTATCATTGGTATCGGCTTTGGATTATACAGTTAATTGGACAACATAGTTTGACCTACGGTGGTGTTCATAAAAGGATACCCTAATTAAAGTAAACTAGTTATGCACCTGCTATAACGACATACTTGCATTGTTTCTAAAAAAATAAAAATTAGACATAAAAAACCAATATGGAAGAATACACTAATTTTTAAGCAATCGCAATAAATGCCAATAAAACTATTTTTAACCTTACTTTATGAACCCATTCTGCCAAATTTTGTTAAATACAACGTTAAAAAAAATTAATATATTTATTGTTGTCGAAGTTAACTCCACAGAAAAAAACGCGATCTGTTATCAGTTTTGCTAATAATTGAAATTATATTAGAAATAAAATATACAAATTTTTTTGTTGCTATATAATGTTTTTTTGATATAGCAAGTGTTATTTTATAGATTTTCTAAAATAAAAATATATTTCAATAGTTTCATCATTTTCTATCGTTAAGCAAATTTTCAAATGTATTCATTAACAAGTAAATAGTGATTCCACTAATACGTTTATTGTAGATAGATATTTCTGTGGTTGTCGAGTCAATTTAAATTCAAATTATTTATCTATATATCTTTGAACTTCGCACATCTTTTATAGATATCTTAGATATACATTCAAAATTATTGTTATTTTATTTATAATTTAGTTTTGTTATTATTTCCTCTTAATTTTTTTATTGACTTTCGAAATATAGAGAAAATCATTTAACTTCTCGTTATGATATAATCATAATATTTCCTCATACTAAAATAATTATTAATAATCAATATATACGAAAAAAAGACAGTAATGTGCTGGATTCCTTGAATTACTATTCTATGATGCCCGCAACAAAATCTTAACAAAGAACGAATCACCTTGTCCCATATAAATTACGTCTTAAGCTTTTATTCTGGACCCCAGTCCCTAATAGATTAGATGTCGATGTCTAGTGAGATTTATGGACAGTTAATACACCTAGCATCAAGAAATAGGAGTCGGGAGAGAAATTCGCTAGTGGTGACACTGACCGTTCATTGAAACAAGTGATCATGAAGAAATTGTTTCATTGCATTCTGCGTATTTCGACTCACGTTAACTGTTTATCGATTATAATTATGTCTTATACAAAGTGATTGAGGGATAGTATAATAAGCAACGAGCGCATAGTAGAAATGCCTCTTACAATGTCACATATTGTATATAAATAAATAAAACATTTAACGGTTCGTATTCTACACAAAGTAGCTAAGCGCAAAGTCGTTTAGAGAGCTATGGTGGAAATGATTTGGAGTCAAGAATCTAAAAACCAAAGACCACGACAAAGCTCGGCGCGTTAGCAAACTGAAGAGACAACATGAGCTGGTCGTGTTTTTCAGTGAAAATACAATCATTGAAGTAGACGAATTTAGAAGTGGAGACCCATCGTGTGAAATGGAAACCGAGTTAGTGCGAAGTAGAGACAGCTGCAGGCTGATGATTAAAGAACAGTATCAATCTGTGCTTATACTGGCCAATTATTGTGGTCAAAGATTAACATACAAATGTTTTTCGTCTTCGCCCTGTGGCATAAGCATGTGTAGCGTTTTTGTGACCCACGTTTATTCTTCCGAAGGACAGCAACAGGGACAACGATAAGTCTTTTATTCGCCATACAACTCCCAGATATGTCGGCGATGAGTGGCAGGTTCTATCTAGAGACAACGTGAGATCATTCAAGGACACAAAACTCGCAAAGTGATAACCAAATGATCAAGGGACTGTCGCACCCTGAGGCGAAGTCAAAACAATGGGAGTCAGCCCCGGGGCGTGATACTTCCACCCTGGTCATGGGCACAAAACCCCTGTTTGTTTACATAACTATAGAAGCTAATATCACATTTCTAATAAGATTAGGAAGAATAAGATTAGAAAAAAATTATCTCTTCTATGAGGTTTTATTATACAGCGTATACACTTAAATAGAAAAATAAATAAAAACTATAATAATAAAGGTTGCACATTTTTCTTTTTAAATGTGTTTCCAAACGCCGCGAACATTTCATTATAATTAAAACAACCATTATGGCAGCGGGTAAACACGACAGGTAAACACTTGCCGCGACACTATTTACGGACTCATTATAAAGTTGACGTTGCGACCATAAAATACAGTTTTGTTCAATGGCGTTTAAAATATTTTCGTCAGCGTGCCTCTTTGACGCCGATTTTTTGTTTGTAATGCGTGGAAAAAAGACTTAGAAGCAATGTGGCAACATTAAGTGTACTCACTGCAAACCACAGGAATATAATTTTTAAAAAAAAAAGACTATCAAATTTAAATATTATTGGAAAATCAAAACTTATAAAAATTTCCAATTAAACTAAAGTGCTTAAGCTTTGAAAATATGAACTTATGATGAGAAAACTCGTAGAAAACGAAGACTTAAAAATATATAGTTGTCTATGACCTTCTATATTAAATGGAATACTGGTTGTAAAGCTTTATTGATAACAGACTGACATTCGAGAAAGTAAATGTAATTTCTTTAGTCATAATAAAATATTTAGATTATTTTTTGTTGTCTTACGTTTAATTCATGAAAAATATTCTTTTTATCTGTTGCTATTCTGTTTACATCACCTGATTTTTCTTCTTAGTTGATAATGATAGTCTGTTTTATTGTAAAGTAGGAAGGACTGCTTACAGGTAAGGTTGTTCTATACCTATACCCGTAGATATCTTTTTAACAAATAAACCATAAGTATCTGTAAGTCATTACTGTTCTTCCGCTTTGAACAAAAGTCACTACCTTTGGCTCTGCCACCGAATCATTTTGCTTCTGAGCCATTCACATGAAACTGTTTAAATGTATAAATACTTCGGGTGCACAATATAACTTAACTGTTTATTATTGTCTTAACAGAATCGCTACACATATGTAGCACATAACCTCATAGACAAAAGAATAGCTGCATTGTATGCAAATAAATGGATTCAAGTTCACGGAACTTCACCGCAAAGTATATATTCAGGATTTTGAGAATATCAAAGATATACTTTTGTTATAAGAAAAAGAAAGAGAAAATTTTGATTAAAATTGAGAATCCGAGGTGGATATTGTTCTCTAATCTTATAGAAACAACATGAATTATAATAAATTGTATTATAGTTCTATAAATTGTGTAATAATAGATTGCGATGTTTTTAAACAAACGGATATAAATCGTTGACGGAGAAGCTTTTTTCACTGAATTATCGTCGTCATCGTAGTTCTTTTCAGTCTGCAATTTGCATACCTCACCTTCCCGGTCTTTCCGATGAAAACACCATTACACACCCCAAAAAGATAACTTCTTAATCTATAATCGAAATGTGTTCCATGAAAATAGACTGGTTAAAATTTATACGATTGGCTTAGTGGCGGGGCCCTCCGCCCGCGGAGTCAATGGTCGCGGGTTCGATCCCCGCATCGGAATAAATATATGTATGGACTTATAAATATTTATTCCGAGTCTAGTAACCCCCCCATTTCCTTTCTTGGCCTTTCCTTTCTTCTCTATCCTTTTCCTTTTCTCTCCGCCAATCCACGATCTGCCGTGCCAATAGATGCGTGGCTAGGGGCGAGCTTAGTCGCAAGCGTGCCAATCTTCCCGGGATCGGGCTTCCCCGGTTACTAAGGTGCCTTGCCTCAGCATGCGGGGCTCTGCTGGGGCTGACCTCTATCCTCCCTTGCGGCTCGTGGGATTCACTAAGAATAATTTTAATACACCTAATTTGTTGAAAAATGACGGCGATGTGGTTCGCCACCCGTCACGTCCTGATTCCCACGAGGGCGAGAAGCAACCAACGGAGAGCCGTTTCGCTGCGATGAATGTGAGAGGAAGAATGGATGAAAGAAGACAGCAGAGACTTGGCAGAGACTTTTCTCTACACTTGGATGAGTGTAGAGAATAGTCTCTGCCAACCCTTGCGGGGGAAGGCGTGAATATATGAAAAAAAAATTATAGCCTAAACTATCAAACATAAATCAAACTCTACTTCGGGTATCTGCGTTTACAGCTTTTGAAATTCTCAATTGGTTTTTAACGTACGACACCTGGCACCCAGTTCAAATTATTTGGCACTTAGTTACATATTGCTTATAAACTTAGCGTAAAGCGGGGTCTAGACAAGTTCTAGATTTACGATGCCCGCTGTGCGTGGGACCAGTTAGCCTTGTGTATTCACTCTAACTTTGAAGCCCACTCTTGCTTTAAATTAGTCAATGGAATCATTTACTGACACATTTGATATAAATAACATTATTTATAACAATAACTGTTTCACCTACGTTTGTTGAGAAATACTGGAATACTGTTACCAGAACTCATTAGGTATTATAATATTATAGTATTATTATAATGATCATTTATATAATATTATAATTATCATTTATTTATTCGGGCAACAAAATCTTCAGGTTATTTTAAAATTACGTACACATTTAGTAATACGCCTTTGTTATATACTTGCTCTTTTTACTATAATTTAATCCATTATTACATACTTGCCTTTTTTACTATAATCTTGTTATGTTCACTGCCTTTTTTATTTCACTTCAAAAGAATAATACAAACATTAGACATACATACAACATAGTTAATGTGTGATATAAGAAATGAATAGTGTACGTGTGTGTGTTTGTGAATAATAAAGACATCATTTGTATTTATGATTAGTAAGGAAATCTCTGCTTATATTATATATATATAATATTATATTTTGATATTTTAAGTAGACGAGTTAATTAAAACATGTTGATTTCGTATTGTTATGAATTAAGTTATGAAAAATGTTAATTATTTGTAAATACCAAGATTTTAGTCTAATTTAATCAAATCTTTAATCGATTTATTTCGGAATCCTTTTTACATTTAAAAAAAAGTTACAATTTTACAGCATTGAATGATTGGCTTAAAATGCTCTTATCCTACGAGCATCTTCCCGACCGCTATTTCGACTGTAACGACATCTTTGAAGATTTTTTTTCTATAGTAAACTATACAATTCAAAGAATCTCGCATCTTGAGGAAGGTATAAGATAAAATATGAATGACTATGAGATTTATTTTTATTGCTTTTCTTCTATTATATATTCTAACGGACGTAATAAATTTTTAAATTTAAGATATTTCATAGATTAAACCAAATAAGTTACTGAGAATTGATACTACAAGATCCTACTAATATTATAAATGCGAAAGTTTGTCAGTATAGATGTATATTTGTTACTCTTTCACGAAAAAACTACTGGACGGATTTGGATGAAACTTTACAGTAATATAGGTTATACATCGGAATAACATATAGGCTACAATTTGTAATGATTTTATGTAATTTTGGTCGTAATATAATTTTACTATTAAGTAAAAAAATATATATTTATTTAAAATGATCTGTTACGAAACTTATTGTGACAGACCAAATTCCACGCGAGCGAAGCTGCGGGCAAAATCTAGTTTATTACTATATTTTAAATAGATTAATTGTTGACAAAAAGTATACCATAAGTATAGTTAAATGTACATACATATATCATATAGTCAGTCATCTTAAATAAAACAATATAAAGTTAAAATTAACACGACCAGTTCAGTTGCAAGTATAACTTTATTGTATTCATAATATTAAGCAATGCTTGACATTCATTAGCCATATCTTATCATAAAGGCGTAGAAAATCATGTTTAGAACAACTAGTTAATAAAGTTTCTGCAGGCGTTTGGTAACAATAATCGTTGTGATAAAACGCACCGAATTAATATAAAGCTCAGATTTGAGATTAAGATAAAACTATGTATAGAACTTTCAATTTGATAAGTTATCTGAACTATGTTATCTAAACTTATAAATACTACGCTAGACCTATGATTTAAGATGATCTTATATATTATATCGTCTTTTATAAAACATAAAATGAAATTATTTAGATTATTTCTTCAAAAATAAATAAACAGTTCGAGATTAAAACGTTAAAATTGTAATATTTCAAATTTCGGCCACTTTAGAGTTGAGAAAAATATATCGTAATCAATAAAAACTACCGCATAATGTTATCGTTTGTGTAGGTAGTTTTAGTAGGTAGTAGAAGGTAGTTTTTATTATTCTGTTTTTTATTCTCCATGTATGTCACACTGCTGGGCACGGACACTCCAAACTTGAAATCATTTTTTGTAGGTCATACATATATTCACTTAAAAGTAAAGTCACCGACATAGCCTTTCGAATTAGTAAACTGAAGTGGCAATGGGCTGGCTGGATCCAACAATCGTTGGAGCAAACGAGTGCTGGAGTGGAGACCACGTCTCCGTAAACATAGTGGGACGCCCCTCGGCTAGATGCGTGAGGCCTAAGATCGGGCTAGGTGGCGCTTCATAGGGGAGGCCTATGTCCAGCAGGGATTGCCGCAGGCTGTTGATGATGATACATATATTCATCCCATTGCGGGAATCGAACCGCTTATCGCGTCAACGGTCGACTCTATAAGCGGTTGTTCCGCAACTGAACAATATGGTCGTAATATCCTTTAGTCCTATACAATATACAAAATAAAATACTACGAACTCGTCACTGAATTTATTTGCATCGTAATAAAACGAAATTTACATCAGTGAGATAAAGTATAATTTTTTTTATATTGCATCAAAAAGTACGTTTTGCGGGCGAGTGCAGTGAGGGCTCCGACTAGGTATACTTGGGCATTTGCACCTCATTTTTTTTATTTTTAAATAGAGTTCTTGTTTATAATACTGAAATTATATTTGACTAAAACACGTAGTACGAGTTAAGTATATATTTTGAGGTTTTCTATACCAGTTTTCATCCAGAATCCGGGCTATTTTATTATGTTACATTAAAACACATCTTTCTTATTACACTTTATTGGCGGAAGAGATTATATACTATATGACCTTATCAAGAACACCGCCACAGATCAATCAAAATTATCTTTTGCACCTATATTTTGTTCGACTTAAACATTTTCTCTCAGTCCTGAAACTTCCTTATTAATATTTTTATCAGAAATATTCTAATACTTACAATAATTATAATTTTATATTGTGTTATGTATTCCAAAATCAAAAAGAAATTTAATTATTACATTTTTTAACCAAACATAGAACACATGACGTTTAGTCATACACTCTTTACAGGGATGGAATCCGCGACCTTTGACTTCGAAAGCGGTAACTTCGTCACGGAGCCAATTAGGTCATTATATATATGTGAACCTATTAAATGAGTACATACTTTTGATACCAAGACGTTATTTACGAATCAACTATTGGATAATACAATTAAATATATAAGATATTATTAAATTATCCTACGATTCATACAAATGCTTGTTAATTTATTCGTCTCATTCAGTATGATTTTACTAATATTTATTAGTAACAATTCGATGTTTGTTTAAATTTATTCTAGATTTACTAAATAGAGGTTAAATATCATTTATGAATCATACAATTGGAAAGTTTATGTGAAAATAATTGTCTTTGCTTGACTTCGTCAATGCGGTTGGAAACTTAGACCCAATGAGTAAGACATCGCAGTATTTATGCCGTCACGAAATTAGGTCAAAGGAAGGCGCCGGACCATTCATACATCCAACCAAGCCGCGGACAAATACCTAACAAATTGGTTGCCACATCAATCTGCCACTCTTTATGACCGAATAAGATATGATATGTACAGTCAGTATCTTTTAATCCTTATAAAAATTATAATCACTATAATATTATAAAATCGTATTAATGAATAAAGGAGAATTAGGACTAAAGAATATGTACCTTGTTTATTTGAGTGTAAACTTAAGGCAATTAAAATATATATTTTGCACAGTTAACAATTCTGTTATTTCGCAGAACGCGTTGCTATGGCTGAATTTTAGGAATTTACAAATTTTTCGAAATTAATTTACGTATGCTTAGATCGCATTCGTAAATGATAACTTTAATTTATTTTATATTTATACACTCTTTGAATTATTGGAAATTAACAAATATGACATCGTTTTTTATATATTTTCTTCACTAAATTTAATTCAACTTAATCTGCACTTACGAATGTGTAATCAGCATATATGGTTATATTATTTTATACCGGGAACTAATACAAGTGAAACAGTAGCATGTTTTAGTTCTATGTTGTTCACATAACCGTAAAATTAAAAACAAAACTGTTAATTACTAGACCCATATTACATATTTTTCACGATAACTGTACTTTCAGACCAGTAACGGGCGTGCTCAGTGAGCAAACAATATGTAGAGGTCATGACACACGTTACGAAATCTGTAATTATCCGCATGGACTTAGCAATTTGTTTCTTTGTTATCCATTTATTTAGGTGTAATAAGACTCCGTATCACTTTAAGGAATAAATCTCTTATATCTTTTGTTTGAAGTATGCTGCTTTAGTACACGTTATTATCATGTTCAATGTTTAAAACACACTTATATTTTTAAAACACTCTCGTGGTGTATAAATATTGTAAACATATGTATATGTATCTAACGAAGTAATTGACTCAGTGAGCAATTAAAATGTTCGGAGTCGCGATTTTGATTTCCGCATCGGTGTAAATACTTACATGCATAGCCTACTTGTATGTACTGGAGTCTGGACGTTCCACTGATTTGCCTATATTAAATGTGTTAGTTTTATCTCTAAGCCTCCACAAATAGGGGTGAGGGAAGTATGCAGTTGTGGACATACATTGGCTGTAATTTTTTTTTATTAAAAACAAAATGTTTCCAATCGTGTAAAACTATTTACCGAATTTTAAAAATGATGTGTCGGTATATTAAATCGGTTGTTATTGTTACTAGATAATTACTAAAGTTTCTGACGTTCGATGATATACTGTCTTTCATTGTTACAAAAATATGTATAATATTAAAAAACTTTTTACATACATATATTTTGAAATATACAGTTATAAATTACGCAAATCCTAGATAGACAGTTATTAGACATTAGTATAGGGCTTGACATTTTATTTATAGGTATTATTTAAGAATACTACGAAAAGAAATACCAGTGGACTGGCAGCCGCGTCTGTTTAAGTAATAAAAACCAATCTGCGATCTTCAATCCACCTATTATAGGTGGGAATGACTGCAACACAAGAATTACTGCATTCAAGAGACCAGAGTATGGGTTCGCAAGATGCCAACAACGCATTCCAGACACTACCGTCGTTGTGGATGTCTATGTGTGGTCGTGATCACTTACCACCATGACCCTTATGTTCGTTTTTTTTATGGGATAGGAGGGCAAACGAGCAAGCGTGTTCCCTGATGGAAAGGAATCAATGCCGCCCATAGACAACCGCGACACCGTAGGAGTAGGCTTGTTTTTTGAAGGTGCCAATGTCGTATCGGTTCGGAAAAACCGTCGAAGGTAGCTGGTTTCACAGAGTGGTGGTGCGTGGAAAAAGTTTCGAAAGAAGTGCACCGTAGTGGATCGCCACTCATCCAGATGGTAGTGATAAAACTTCTCGTTAGCCTGCTCTGCTATAGAAAAAGCAAGTGTCGTCTATGAGGTCAATGTCTAGCAATGGACTGTCACAGCCAAATTTATTTATTAACTAAAATCATAATTTAGATATTTTTTTAACTATTATTTAACACAAGCAAATCAGAAATAAGTCCTGTTTATTTATATATTAAAATAAAACTGATAAATGAATGTTACCGTTTAGTTAGTTCGATTTAACCGACGGAAACTAAATTATTTTGCTCTCTTCCCTGATTTATCTTTTCCTCCTCCCATAATACTTTGTTTTCTAATGCAAGCGGTGCTCCTGGTGATGTCTATTGGTGGCGCTAGCTTTTAGTCACCACGTAACCCACTTGATTGTTTGCCTCCCTTTCGTATGACAAAGGGCTGTTGATGCTTAATATGTATGTATGTACTATTAGAAACTTGTACTTATAGCACTTAATAGAAACTATTGCGTTTTAACAAGTAACCCTTAAATTGCTTTGTCACTAAGCTAAATTGATATACAACCCGATTATTACCGCCTACACCGTAATTGTTAGTTTGAACTTGACTTATACGTTTATATTATGCTTGCGGATGTGAAATCATCATACGCGATAACTTCCTTATAAAGAGCTAATTTTATGAAATTGTAGGTGATTACAGATTGTGTATTTATTGAAAAACATTTTTTTACTACAAAAATAGACATAGGGTTTTAATTTATTAATATTTTTCACGTTAATTACATATATAAATAACTTAAAATTGGCTAATTTACATGTTTTACATGAAATTGTATTTAATAAAAAGATCTTAACGTGTCATGAATTTTCGACAATCGGCCTTTGGGCAAGCGTGGTGAGCTAGGTCTTCATTCCGCCAAAAAAGGTTAGGTTCCATGCTCCAGAGTGGGATATATCAACGCAAAAAAATGAAAAAGTAGTAAACCGCGAAATGTAAATCCACCAAAGCCAAAAAACTTTTAAGATTCTTGAAACAATTGTATCTAATCACTCAAAAGCAGTCAGTTTCAACGTTGTACATAATTTTCTTTTGGTCGTAGAGCTGTGAGACTCGACCATTCAATGCTGAATTTTTTTCTGATACGAATATGCAATAAAATATCTGTGTCATTTACACTGTTACATTTAAGCTTTTTGCGTCGGTATGTACATTTTACTCTCCATAAAAAATATAGTTTTTTATAACTTTTATTATAAATTATTAAATAACAATATTTTTACATAACTATTAAATAATTGTATATAAATTAAAATGTAAACTATTAAATAATTGTATATAAATTCCGTGTACCCAGAAAATTGGGTACACGGAATTAAACAGAGTCGTTCATTATTTGCCGGTAAGATGGTGCGACGATCTGCGGAGGGCGGCTGGCAGAAACTGGATGCGTGCAGCCGAAGATCGGGCTAGGTATGGGGGAGGCCTATGTCCAGAAGTGGACTGCCGCAGGCTGTTGATTGTTCATCATTTTGTTAAATGTTATAAAATGGTTCTCATAATTTAATAAATGTTCGTTGTAGCCAATTGAAACAATAGTTTTCATATGTTTATATATAGATTGATCTTATCCAATCTCCGTGTTATTTTGTTTTACTATATACTATTTATTAAATTAGCACATTCTTAAATCGTTAATAATCAAAAGATTTTATTAACCTTTGTGTCTTTTATATAGGTTTGTTTTTAAATAAGTGTTATGGTATTCGAACCAGTTTCGTCTAACATGCCACCCAAATACAGAATTTGATCTGCAATTAATCATTCGATCTTGGTTTGATAATTTGATACGTGGTTATGTGTAGGTGTGATGTAATTTAAATGGTTGAAGGCGCCTTTTAAGACTTGGCTTTAATGATATGTTGTTAAACATAGAAGCTAATTGTGTCCTTGTTTGTAAGTTATACGCTACTGTAAAAAAAATTTCATAATATCCTGTTGAGGCCTTAAAATAAAACTAGGTCATACTTATTTTGACATGTATTATCTGATTTAAATTTTTCTATGTTGTTTTTGTTTGAAAGTCGTATAACACAAATACTCAAATAAATTCTTATACACTTTCCAAAGTATTTTAATCAATATTTAGATATTATAAGATTGTGGGTTAATAATGTTCATTCATTTGTAATTGCTTCTCCATTCACAGCAATAGGTCATTTATGGGCTGTAAAAAATATCACAGACCCCACCATCATGAAAGGGCGTTTGCTGGTACAGAAACAGCGTAGCGTACAAAGTTCGCTTTGTGCTTACCAAAGCTAAAGCTGTTAAAGCCACCAGCATGAACATCTTCGAATCCAACAACAAAGTTCGCTCATTTTTAATAACTGTAAAAGGTCAAGTAGAATTATCATTGGTAATTACGAATTAAAAAACAATGGAGCTTGAATAACACAAATTTAATATAACATTTAGCTTTAAATCTCCTAATTCGAAGAAAAGAGTCATATCCTTCATTGCAGCCTGCAAATAGCAGATATCTAGAATATATTAAGATTTTGTTACTCTTATTATTTATTTATCTTATTATTTATTGCGAAGGCATTTCCAGTATATAAATATTAGTAAATATTCTATAGCTCGAAATTCAAATGGCAGATTACCTACCTATCGCGGAGTCAGTAAAATGCAACACTTTAAATTCTCTTAACGGGAAGCAATTATGTTAGTTATTCTTAGAATTTTTTTGTATTATTCCATTGTATTCTTTTGTTTTGCATTTCTATTCATCGAACTGTCTTAGTAACACATCTGCGTAACTTAAGTTTGTTGTTGTTCTTTGTTTAAGATCGTTTGATGTTAAATATTTGTTAGCCTCAAAACTCATTCTCTCAAAATTTTCCCATTGAAAATATTATTATGATATAGTGAAACATGTATAACTTTATAGCTTTTTGTTGTTATACATACACGTTTAAGTTTATCATAATATTAATGTCTCCTTATTCTTACTCATCATTATCGAAAGCGTTCGAGATTTCATTTAATAGTAACAAACAGACAACTGGTCCACAGCTGCTGTGTAAACTCGAAGAGCTGCCAATGACTTTTCATATGTTGTTGTTCTGATTCGAAGATGTTAATGCTGGTAGCCTATTGGCTTTAACAGCTATATCGAAAACCCGCTTTTCATGTGTTTAGTTGTAAAAAAAAGGCGAATTATTTAATTTAAATGATTTTAGCTGACTAATTCTTGCATTTAAAATATTCCTATTTACTTGAGAAATTATTCTTTTATCGTGGCTTCATTATTTATTACAAAATTCGGTGAAACCGTTATCAATTACTTCGAACACGGAGTAAAATGCTTTATAACGATACTCGATCCTGGAAATTAAAATCTCCATTAATATTTCAATTTTAATTAAAGGAATTTATTTGTGTAATGATCCAGTAATTTATATACAAGTCAGTAATGATTTTTAAGATCATAGTTTCGGTTTATTTATTATATGTATTACTTTCTCTTTTAGTTCATGATCAAAGGTGGAAAAGTTTTGTATGTTAAGTAATATATGTTATATTTAAAAGTATTGATTTTACAAAATGATACACATCTTGTCTACGCATACGTTATTCCTAAAAAAACTTTTAATTTCACTTTTTATCAATTGAATTACGATTATAACCTTACTTCGATAATTTTCTCACTTTATTTTATATGATCTCGAATTGAAGATTGCAAAACACTATCAGTGTTTAGCGGTATACATTTACTCCCACGCCCTAGTTTTATAAGATTATCATAAACACTGTTAGTCTGAGATAAAAATCTAAACAATTGGCAACTTGTTTATTTCAGACTTACAATGTTGTTTATTGTTAAATTAATTGCTGTTAATCGTGAAAACCGTATCCGTCATTTTAAAGATTATATTATAATGATATAAGCAAATAGCGACGAAGAATTATCTTTAGATTTGTACATATTATATTATAGTATTATTAGTATTTATATGTTTATATATGTATGGTTTTATATAGTATGTATTGCTATGTATATTATTATTATATTTTGTTGTACACTTATTTCTATCCTCACTGCTTATCTTATTTCTCTTTCACTCCTAGGTTTGCTGGAAGAAAACTCAATTTTGAGTTAAGCTCGCCTTTGTACAACTTCTTTCTTTTTAATTCTTGTATGTCGTGTTTTATGTGTGGTAAAGTATTAAATAAATAAGTATTTTAATTTTCTCACATTCTCTAGTGAAATTGATGAAATATTTTTACTACAGTGTCAATTGACCTAATAGATATTGATTTTTATAGATTAGTTAAAACAGAAAATCTGGTTAGATGATAATTACAAGTAGAGGGAGACCTATGACTAGTAGTGGACTGTCGAAATCTATTTTTGTTGATCTAAATTATTTTGTAAAAAAAACCCATACAAATATTAAAAATGTAAATGATTTTATTAACTTATGTGTCAGATGAATCAAATGTCTTTCATAACTTTTTTCAAATTTTTCAGTGGGCATGGTTTCACTCGAAAACTGTTTCTAGTATAGCCTTTGGACACTGATTTATTTTCGTTTCTGTATATTAATGTAAACATTTTTGTTGATTCTTTATTCGGGCGTCTTTCTAAATCGCCCGTTTGGTGTAGAAGTTAATAAATTTATTTTGTTGATAATACTATTTAGGTCATGTTGATTTTACTTCATATAATGTTAATTATGACTTTATTTATAATAACAGAGGCTTTTCCTTATGCTTCTAATATTTATAATTAGAAGCATAAAGAAAATCCTTAATTATATGGAATGACTAATAATACACGCTTTTGCTTACCAAATGCTTAGCTTATTTATTCGCTTAGTTGTATTTCCAGTAGACTAGCGACTGCCCTGTAAATAAATCTGTAAGATCCTCTTTCTTTTTAATTTTAGGATAACGCCGACACCGTCCTGGCAAATAACAGTGGGTGCAAGTATTTAGAGTTGTTAAACCTTGCAGTGCAAAAACAGCTACGAATCGAATGAAGTCCAAAGTTGGGAAGATGAAATATTTGTCCCCAGGTGGGCAGAAGGAATCTTATACGTTACTCACAGCAAGAAGAAGATATATGAAGAAATTAATGTATGTAGTGTTTTGCTTTAACTTTGTTTACTCTAGAACTATTGCACTAATTGGGTTTTTGATAGATATTACTAATTAGTGGTGACGGGAAAACCTTGCTTTATTTTCTGTACATACATCTGTTACATTTCATAATTGGATTCGTGTGGTTTTTTTAAATTTGTAACAAAATTTATTTTATTTTGATAAAATTAAAACATAAGTATAAATTTGTTGAACTAGTTCAATTCAAATAAAATAAAAATAGAATTCAGAAAATTTTCCTATTTTCTATTGTTTAATTATAATTGTCCATAGGAGTCTCTTTATACAACATAGAAATATATTTTTATCAAACTGCCTTATAACTGAAAGTGATGTTACGAGAGAGGTGAAAAAGGGAATACCTCCGGAGATTTTTTGATAATTTTGTACTATTTTATAGGAAATTTGTTACGTTTCGCAGAAGTTTTTGTGCCAACAGACATATGCTTGACAAATATAAATGTTAATTCGTAATTTGAAGAAATAATGAATTTTAATGTCAAATTTAAAAAAGAATGCGTCTGGAATCCCTTTGCAATCTTTCTACCATATTAAAAACGCTTTTAACGTCCAAGTCCTTTAAATAAAAAAGCAGTTTTAAAATCTTTTTCGTATCACAAGTATTACTTCAAAATTTACTTTAATACCTCCTAAGTAAGTAACACAATAGCAGCTCCTGCGATTTTGCGATTGCTCTCTTATGCTACCGTTAGACTAGAGAGATGTTTAATCATGATGGATGAGTGCTCAGGCGTTTGGTATTGGCTGTATATTTCACTCGGCAACAAGCCTTATGTATCTCCGATATCTTGCCCATAACCAACTTTGGAGAACTCGTTTGCAGTTCGTAAGACGAGAGTCTATCTTTCCGGTCAAGTAATTTAACGTAGTTGGCGGAAATTGCTCTATTGAAACTTTTTGTTGCAGTATATATATAAAATTATACTTAGTAAAGAATGTTTGTATATTAAATAGTTATTTCTATTTTGTCCATTTCTTCTTTAAGTCTTGATCATAAAACATGTCATAAATTGTTCAAGTTCTATCTATTCACACCACCTGGGTGGGTGGAAGTCCACCACCGTGAAATTCAGTCGCAAATAGTGCAATTGTGATACGGGTTGTGTTCCTGAACAAGTACGACATTGATGTTTTCAAGTGACTAGCGTGTGTCCACGTAAAGTCTGCGGTTGCACGTTGCGGATGTGTATGTGTGGCGGAGATCACCTATCATAGGGTGACTCGCACACTCGTTTGCTTGCTTTGATATACAAAAAACATTTAATCATAATACGTATATCGATGGGCACTCAATCACATTACGAATTCAATCGATATCTGTCATATTAAATCGTAACATGATTATTACAAACACATAATAGTTATAATTTTGTAGTGCCCAAGTGATGTAAGTGCGATGAGCTCATATTTATTTTTAACTGAACAAATTGGTCTGTATATTTTGTATGGAAGTATTCGGTACGTGGTCTGACGTGAACTTAGTTACAATGAATTAGAGATAGTATCTTCCTATTTCTGATGTTTTACATTTGAAAAGGTACATGAACTGAGATCGTCAATAGACAAGAATTTATTTTGAAACAACATGAATGAGTAGTAATTTTACATCCAGTCAGAACTAATAATTAATGATCTTCAATTTCTTATAAATATTATAACATTAAAATTAACCAAAATGTTAATTTTAATGTTATAATATTTATAAGAAATAATATTCACGTAAATTATAAAACAAATAATTCCTTAAGTATTAAAAGTATCTAGAAATGTACAGTCTAATTATCCAGTCTTCGGTTTCACGAATCTAGTTTTTACTAAAAAAATCGAACATATTTAATAAAATTTACATCATTACTGAATTTACTTAACAATTGCTTGAAATTAGCTCTTAACCTGTTATATAAATTATACAGAAAATATAATATGTCCTTACTCATTAAAAGTTAATGAAAGACTTCCATTAAACCCTTTATATTTATTATGATTATCATTTATACGAGCGAAGTCTCATTTACTATAAAAGACCTTGTAAACGATTTATTAACAGCATGAGAAAGCCTTATTATCTTTATAGCCTAATATAAATTGATACTAAAGCTTATTAATGATAATACGCCATTCAAAATATTGCCAGCTTAATAAATAAGTTTTCTTTGTTAATTAATCAATGTATAATATATATTATTGTAAAGGTTATTTTTTTTAAGTTTAGTTTAAGTTAAGTAACAAAGTAGAAAACTATACAAAATATTTAAATAGTAGTTTGATATATACATATATACAGATTGTCCCAGAACTCAACGTCAAGCCGAATTGGGGTGACAGGTTGATAGTCTTAATTGTAGGAAACTTGGGGCAATTGTCTCATTATTTTTTACTGTGATTCTAGAAATGATATTTAGGGTTACGGTTCCAAAGTTTAAATAAACAAAAATAATAAAAATTAACCACAATAACCGAAAAATGGTTACAGTTTGACCTAATTTCTAGGTTATTCTTAAATGCCTATAATTTTCTAACTGCATCGGTTAGATTTTTTCTGATTTTTCTCATGATGGTTACAATCAATCCTGTCACCCCGTTTCGGCTTGACGTTGAGTTCTAGGACATCTAGTATGTGTAATAAGCCCGCGTATGACGAAGTCCTAAAGTAATTATAGCCTATAACATTAATTTTGAAAGTTTTTCTTCCTTTATCGGACGTCTAAATTTATATCTATTTCATTGTACGCGAAAAAGTTTTTAAACCATTAGGATACTTGCTCCAAATAGTTCAAGATTTTCTTACAAGCGAGCATTTTGATCTGCAGGCGTAATTGAGCAGGATTATATGTGCAGATGTGACAGTCAGTCTTCAGCCTCTATGTGGCCATAACAGATTGGTTTTCCCATAATGCGCCATGTTCTGTCAGAATTTGTATCAAAAAAGCGCACAAAACTTCATAATTTGTTGATGAAAAACAACTGTTATGCAGCACGATAAATATATAATTAACATATAACTCCGGGCTCCGAGATTTAGGCAATTGTTTCATAATTTGGTTTCAACCAAAACACGCCTTCATGTGTATGTATATATATATATATATATATATATATATATATATATATATATATATATATATATACTATATTGAAATTTGAATAATATATATATTATTTGAATTAAATAATAGGTATACTTAAAATCAACACACACATGTCGGTTGCCAAAACTGATCAATTTAAATTTCTTATCAAATATTGTTTTCTAATCTCATAATTACAAATATTATACATGTTTCTAAGAGAGTCTACTCTGTATATTTGGGAAATCTGATACATGTAAAAATTATAAACAAAAGCAATCCTTTCAAACGATAACGTTCTCTATTAATCTCATTTTTGATATTTTGTTCCAATGCTTATAGGAAAATTTTTAGTCAGTATATTTTATTCATAAATGTACAGCCCACGTTATTAAAATATGATAAAATATTTAACTCATTTTCTTCATTTGTCGATCTAGCAACAGAAAGAAATATATTTAGATTTTTTTATATAGATAGGGAATATATTTAGATTAGAATCAGTTTAGTCCTCACCTGAGGGGCCTTTGGATTGCTGACGAGATAGCCTCTCCCTTTCTGTCACAATGCATCAGCTATTGTTCCAGTTTGGTTTGAAAGCTGAGTTATCATCGTCTTTTTCATTCTTTCCAGTCCGTTATTTGCGGGCCTTTAGCTCATTGGTTTCTTCCAAAGTTGTAAATGTTCTATTGCCAATGCCGTAACAGAAACAAAAAAGTTATTAAAAATCATTTAACAAATATAACTTTTTTGCAGATGTAGTAAGCATATTTAATATTACAACAACTGCTTTCCCTATAAAAACTATGTGTGCGATTGCCTTTAGATGTATAAAAAAAATGCGGGCGCTTCGGGCTATAGAATGTTGAATCAGCTAAAACACACGTTCACTAACATCCAACCATCAATTCTACGCATCTAATTATAATTAAATACGGGTCGCACACTGTAGACCGTCAATTTGCGATAATACGCTGCCGGCTCGTGCGCGCGCCGAATTCCATCGCGAGTAGCGGCGTACGCGCACCTGCTAATATGCTCGATTATCGTATAAACGTACCATGAGGTTAGTGTAACATGATTATACCCTACTGGTTGAAGTTTTGTTGCTATTGGCATTCTAAATTTATAGGTATGGTTAAAGCATCAAACGGAAAGGACGAAACATGACGATAACTGTGGAAAACATATGCGATATATTTACGATTTTTTAATTACTTATGATCTTTGGCGATATAGCTAAAAAATCCGTTGACATAACCTCTAAAAACAGGTCGTCACCAGGAAGGTTAAGAGCAAGTGATCGAGAAGAACGAATACAATGCGCTAAAGTAAAGTAATCCGCATCAGTATCGCCGAAGCGGTTTATGATGTTGAAGGCTGGAACAGACAGCGAAATACCATACGAATGAAATTATTCTTATGATAGGTTACGACCCCCGGAAACATACGACGCAGGAAAAAGTGAATTATATAACGCTTTTTATCTACGATTGTAATTGGACGTATTTTTCTTAGTTTTACGATATTATTGATGTATTCCTTGCATATTTTGTTTGGAACTTTCATACCCTATCAACCAGACCAATATACTATTTATTATTTTGAATATTGAATAAATAATTCAAATTACCGACCAAAACCTATGTTATGGTACTTTTAAAAGAAAATATCACGCCAAATGTATGTAATTCTTTTCAGAAATAAGAATTAATTTATGTTTAGAGTTTATCAATATTTTGACATATTTTCCCTCGCTTAATAGAAATAAAAAGTTAAAACAAGTCAAGCCGTTTTTGCCTGACTTTTCGCTCAGGCCATTCGATGTTTTGACTAAAGATTGATATATTATCACACAATATTCATAACATCATCAATCAATGTAATTAGCTTGTTTAGAGAAGTTACATTTCTAGTATAGTCGTGTCAGAAATGGTGCACATGGCACGTAATATGTTATTGATAGAATAAAATGCTTCCTGGCATTAATTCGGAATTTGTAGCAAACATATACAAGAAGATGAAAAAAATAAATAAGAAATTGGTACGCATATAGTTAAAACTACTAACAAACATTACTATATTGTAGTTGTATCTCCTTTTATTCAAAAGTTGTACATCTCTGTAGTCGTCAAACGTCTCATGTAAACCATGTTTAAACAAGTAAACTCTCAATTATAACGTCACTGTTGGTCACGAACTCCACTATAATCGTTTAATAAATTTCTTTTTACAATGTTGTACTTTGTAAATTATAGTTCTCTCTTTAAGTAATCTCTTTAACTTTGAACGTGAAATACAAATAGATACCATGCTAACACAGGATCAAATAATCTATATAGATTACTCTACGTATATAAACATAATTTTTTTTAATAGTATTACTACTATGAATTTACCTTTTAAATCTAGTTCATGGTTGAGCCATGTCACCTCAAGACATGTGTAATTTAAGGACTAAATAGAGCAATGCACTGGGTTTCCCAGATTCCCCAATTTCAGAGTTACCATTACTCTGAAATTATAATATTACTTCCAAGCATAACATACATACAATCATTCCTGTTTCCCGTAAGGTTGGGCAGAGACCACAGAGCTCAATCTGTTACGATCTCAGCATACTTTCTTTGCTTTATACATGCTCGCCGTTTCAGGGTACTTTAGCCATAACCTTCCTTTTTTAAAGTACTTAATTTAAATGTAGTTGGATCTTATGAAATAAAAGAAAGTTTAAAGTTGTATAATTTAATTACTAAGAGATAAACATTTAGTAACAAATAAACGACCAATTGGCTCAGTGGCGGGGCCCTTCGCCCGCGAAGGCAATGGTCGCAGATACGATCACCGCATCAGAATAAATATATGTATGGATAACAAATATTTATTTCGAATCTGGTAATCCCGTCAATCCACATTGGTCAAGCGTGGTGGGTTAACGTCCGTTCCTCCAGAAATGAAGAGGCCCGTGGTCAGCAGTGGAACATATATGGGCTGTTTAAAAAAAATAATTACAATAATATTAATACATTAAACAAAACATAAAAATGAATTAACACTAACAATTCCTAATTTGCCTAATCATAATTACATAAGTAATTAAGTTTTACTTTAACGTTATATTACAATAATTAATTATCTTTACGCAGAACCGGTTAAAAAATACATATATTATGAGATAGAGGGTCAGTTTTATTTAAAGTCTATAATCATTTAATAATTTTCACTAACTAAATTAAAGGCAATTTTAATCGGTTAAGTTATAAATTTATTGAGCTAAACGAGACTAGAGTAGTAATGTTTATAACAAAACAATAAACTTCGCCAAAACTAGAACAAAACAGACTGCGGTGCCCAAACTTCCTGGTTGTTTGCGTCGAAACTTTATTCGGCAAGTTTCACTAGTACTCAGTTACCAGTTATTGTTCGGTGTAGCCACACTGGGCTGTATTTAACCGCTCCCCAGTGTTTCAGCTACAAACTCTAAAATAAAATTATTACCTGCTGATAACCAGGTTTATTGATTTTGAACTGTTTCTATTGTAAATTTATTTATATAAATTAATATAGTGTACTGTCGTGATACATTGATAAATGTATCACTAATGTAACAACTTTTTAGTTGAATATATTAAAACCTTTTATATAATATTATATTACTTCTTTTTAAATTCATAATTTTGAAACTTAAAAAAGAAATAAATTGTTTTACATAAAAACAAAGATAAGTTCGACTGACGTCTTTCTATAGACATGTCACTTTTCCGGCATGAGAAATTGAGATTATATATATTGAGATATAAAATGTAAATTGATACAAAATGTAAATAAATAAAATTATTACCAAGAACTTTAATTACATCGAAGATAAAACCCCCTAAAGATCCCGTGTGTCGACGTAAGCAGTATGGTTGGCACGCCATAGTACCTCATCATCACATGTTCTTTAGCAGACAAATACATATTCAGATATAATTTGTGGAATTTTTGTGTATATAAAAGCTGAATATTAATATTGTAATTCACTTGAGATGATTACATGTGATGCTAATTATAAAACGGTGAAGATATTTAGGTATTGCAAAAGAAGTAGTGCGTAGACATCCTTTCAGAGAGGTGTGAACTTGTTTTTGAAAGTTCCAATATCGTTTCGGATCAAATACCTCTGAATGTAGTTGATTTCACAGAGTGATTGTATATGGGAGGAAGATTCCAGAAGAACGCCATCTAGATCATCATCTAGATCATAAGGTGAAACTTTTCTTTGTGGCATGTTGTGCAGTAGTGAAATGTAGTGACAGAAATAATTCCGAGCAGTCTTCATAGTGTCGATTCCCCTGATGAAATAATTCTACTTTCGATATTCCTTAAAAGATAGATAAACAAATACGATAATATATGTATGGGCCCTTGTTCACATATGGGAGCTCTATAAATAATCGACACCTTGTACTAAAGCCTCATTCAATGTTACGATGTGTGATACGGTACGTAGAGGGGGTGTTGCTCGTAAAATCTCGGTTTTATTTGTTACCACAGCTAATACGCTTATTAATATAGTGTTATTACAAGTTATACTCTATCGTAAGTAGGACAGAAAAGTTCTTATTCTATTCTTTATTCTACTTATCTTACTATAGTATAAAATTATTATTAGTAGTAGTATTATACATATTAAAATGTTAAAAGCATAAAATTTAATCAAACTTGGAAAATACAATTATATAATGTGTTTTGTTTTACCTCAAAGATTTTTTAAGGTAAGAAAAATGAACTGTTTTAAATTAACGCTCTTTTATAAGCACTCAATAATAGCAATAAGAAATAAGGCAAAATATAAAATCATTTTATCGAGTATTGAGTTAATAAATTAGCAAAACAAGAAATAGAAAACTTGTTATTAACTAAAAATAATCACTCGATAATTTATTGCTCTTTATAAACAAGCCATTAAAAAGTTATTTGTTTAACTAATCTTATTGTGTTGTTTTTATTTATCAATAAGAAATGCGGCTTTTAAATCTTAAATATTTTCTAGTATGTTTTTTCTCCGATATCAATGTCCTAAATACACTTAGAATAATGATTGGCATTTTTCTCATCTATAGTAGAAAATCAAGTACTGTAAGGTCTCGTTTTATACGGTGGATACTTTCTACAGAAAAGTGCGTATAAAAAATTCGCATTAAAAGACTTTAATGCCTTGAAAAAGTACCTTATGTACATGGTAACGAAGTAAGAAAAACTTTTCAATATTATTATATAAAGGTAAAAAAATTTAATGATAATGCTGATATAATTTCAACTCTTTATTTTCCTAAATTATTTTGAAATATGCGATTGTTAAAACAGTTTTTTTGGACGTAATGTCAAAATGTTCGCCAACCAAAAAAAAGCCTAGACCATTCGCTAGGGGCTGTGTGCATATGTTCCACAAGCGGTATTGTTGCGAGTCACACGTTCACCAGACACTTAAAAATGCTTTTGTAAACCGTCAAGTGCTCCTGTCATCTATGCGAGGCAGACATTTTCGTTCCTCCTTTTGTCTTGTCGTCCGTTGTAATCAACGATACACAATTCCACTTCAGTGTTTTGTTTTCATACTTAAATAAACCTATATGTATATTATACTTTCTTAAACAAGTAAAGAACAGGCTTTAATTGTTATTAATATTTGTCATTATATCACAGAAAAATAAGTCATTCATGAACCGGGCAAAGTTATTGAAATCATTTGACTGTATCATATGAGTTAAAGACTTTTATAAATATATTTTTATGTTTTATTTCCTATATATTTTTTTCAAATGGCATCGGAACTATGTATTGTTTGGTTTAGGGTAAGATGTGAATAAATATAATAAGGGAAAAGGAAAATATAAAAGGAAAGGGGTTGAACTTTGAATACCTGCACTTACACTATGAAACATTTAATGATTTCGAAATTAACAGTTTTTTATATGTAATATTTACTTGTTGTGAATATGTAGCATTGAAAAATGTTTAAATCCAATCATTACTAAGACATGCATAATTATGATGGATATGCCTTGTTATATTGAACTTGATTTAGCTAATCAATCATTCGTAAGCTGTATATGTAATGAATCAGTCTAGGACGACGCGTCAAGTGTCGGTCATGCGCAGGCGCATGTGATTGACATTGAGCCCGTAACAAGATCAAGAGATCCGTAAATTTAATGTATATACAAGTACATATGTTTATAATTCAAATATACAAGTCATATATGTATATATATATATATATATATATATATATATATATATATATATATATATATATATATATATATATATATATATACAAAATTAAGTATAATAATAATTAACAATTACAGACTAATAAGGATTTTAGAAACATTTTCGCAATAGTATTTTTTGAAAAAACAAACCTTTACTACTTGAGTTAGGTTCGGTAAACAAGGAGTATTTATTATATCACTAACCTACGACAGTCCACTGCTGGACTGAGACATTTATCAAGGTGCGTCATCTAGTTCAATCTTCGACTACACGCATCCGGTCTCTGTAAGCCGCCTGCGCAAATTGTCGTTCGATCTGACCGGAGTGAGACCTGAACTATGTCTGGCCAGAGAACTATCTACATACGGCTCTCACTTTAGAACTCGTCTACTCCAACTGTTATCGATTCTTTGACAAACATGAGCAGCCTATTGCCACTTCAGTTTTCTTACTCAAAGAATTGTAAGAGTTTATTTAATTGGTTATTAAAATAATATTATGTTATTTAATAGATTTAAAAATATATAAATTACTTAAATACATTGATATTGTGTACAATCACGGTTGATCGTAAATCGTCTGTCAACGGTTGTCTAGAAAAAATACAGAGAAATCTCTTCCAGACAACCATTGACAGACAGAAATGAGAGGATGTAATTTTTAATGTACTCTTTATATCATCAACGCAAAAGGCAGTTAACTCAAGGTACAAAAACGTCTACCATGACTTTGTTCTCTTTAAATTTAATCCATTAAGAAACGTCAACGCCAAATGCTGCTAACGATGTACACAGGATGCATTGCAATCGCTTTTTTTTGTGCAAAAATAACAGGATTTCAGTGCAGGTTTTATAACTTCCCACGCCTCAGCTAAAGCCACATCCATGCTGCCTGCTCTCATGAACACGTGTGACGGTTAGGTTATGAATACGAACTAATTTAAAAATATTCTTACGAGCAATCCCGCTCATTTAATTTGAATATTCGAAGATCAAATCTTAAATATAATAAAATACTTACAACACAAATATAATAAAATACTAACAGGTTTTTGAACATATAAATTTAATAAGGTGAACGAAACGATTGTGGAACATTGAATTGAAATAATGTTTTGCTTTAAAATCAAGCATATAAAATGTTCAACGTTCATTTCTTCTGATCAAGAAGGAACATTTCACGAAATTTAATTTAGTATTTTTTGTTTACTATACTTAAGTAGAACATATTAGAACTTTTCTTAAGACATCGGGGACATATGTGATTAAGTAAAAAATCTTTAAAATCGGCCTAATATCTTTCGAAAAAATCGTTACCATGATGCATACATATTTATGGTAAAAAAAGAAAAACAACCTATATAAAAGTCTCAGTGACAAATTTGCCGCTTTTGGAGTCATTGATCAGGGGTTGAATTACCATATACATATATATATATATATATATATATATATATATATATATATATATATATATATATATATATATATATATAGGTATTTATTCCCAGTATGGGTATACCGCCAATTTGTCTCGGAGAAGCGTGGTAGATTAATGTTTACAAATATGGGGATTAAATAGTGTATTATTAAATTCACTATTAGGAGAGACGTATGTCCCACTATTAATGCGTATGTGGGACATACATACGCATATGGTCTGTAAAATAATAAGTTATGTATAGATCTAATAAATTCTATTCCTAAAATTGGCATTTTATTGACGGTAATTAATGAAGTTTTATCTCCAAGCGCTTGAAGGTTTTAATTTCTAAAGAGCAATTCATCAGATGGACTTATTCGTTGATTCCAATCTGTTAGCAAAATCACGTATTCAGGATGTGATATTAATAAGTTGTAACGAGTTTTATGTGAGTCGATGCACAAGTCGTAACCAAGTTATTGCGTTAAAATTGATGTCTTAAAACTTAAGGTGCTGCGATAACCGTATACCGTTAAGAAAGTTCACAAAGCAAGAGCTTCAAAGGGTCATACATATAAGAATATGTAGGAAAATTTATGTGCCATAAAATACGTTGGGCTTGTAGTAAAAAAATGTTCTGAAAATATGACGAAAATTGACATTATCATTTGCAGCGGCCTACGTCAGTCCACTGCTGGACAAAGGTTTCCCCTAAGACTCACTACCTACCCTGGCCTGACCCGCCTACCCAAATCGTCGTATCATTTGTTTGGAGGGCGTCCCACACTATGATTTTCAAAACGCGTTCTACACTCCAGCACTCGCTCGAGCCGTTGTACGACAAAAGGGGACCAGCCCATTGCCAGTTAAGTTAACTAACTCAGAGAATTATTTAGGTGACTAGTGGACTTAGTTTCAACATAATTTGATATTTCTTTTTTCGAGAACACTGAAATAACTAGACAGTTATAGACCATTCTATGGTATGAATACAGACGTCAGTATTAAATTCGTCAGTCTATGGTATATCTCATTCACGTAGTGAGTTGTGACAAGAAAAATGGACCTAATAAGACGATATATTCGTGTAAGACACAAAATGTATGTCAATGTATGCATGAGAATGTGGTCTTTTACTAAAAGCGAGTAGGTTGCTTTAGGCCAGGGATAGTCGACCTTTTTATATTATACCTTTTTATTATTAGTAAATTTTTCTAACCGTCCACTGCTTCCACAGTAACAGTGATTAATAAAGTTGGAAGTAACTTTATAAAATTTATAAATCAGAGTTACAGCAAGGTAAAGCATATAATAATATATGAATTACTTACCAAGTACTTAACATCGTATTTTCGCTAAGCTCGAAAGAATAAATCTTTATAAAACAATGATAAATGTTTATTCTGCCAATCTACCACCCACCATGAAAGAAGCTTAATAATGAGCGGTTGAGACTAGGTTGTTACTACCATTAGTTTAGTTTTTCTCTTAAAAAGACAATGAAGGGGGGCTAGTTAAGATGTCGAACGCCTATACCTCAAAAAGAAAGATCCAAGGGACTTGTAAAAATAATTTCGAACATGTTATTACTATTTAGACTATGTAAAAGGAAAACCAATAATTTAATGTAAGCGATGAACAATGTAAACATTATTTAAGCGATATTATAATGTATTATAAATCAATATTGCTATCACAGACTTAATGAACGTGTTCTAATTGATTTATGTTCGTAAATGATGTTCTGTCAAAGAGGCGCCACTTATATTCTAATATCATAATGTGTCATTGTTCACAACAACAACTAACATCGTGAGAATCGTTTATATTGTCACAAATAATTTATACAAAGACCTAAATTGGCTTAGTGGTGAAGCAATCGCTTTCGCAGTCAGTCATCAGAACTTCAATTCCCACATCTAATAAATATGTGTATGTTATCCATTTTCCATTCAACCATACAAACATATATGTTATCCATAACTTTTGCGCTCAGGGCTTGTTGGAGTAGCAATTTTCATTTTTCTTGATCTAAAACCTTCCTTCCTTCAATTCCTAATATGTCTCTAGCTTGATGTTTCTCTTCATTAGTTAGTAAACTTTTTTCTTGGATTTCTGCTGATGTTTAAAATAAAGTTCTTCCCCTCCAATTCTGAACGCGGAGTAAGATTTGACGTTTCTCTTTAATCCTGTTCAATATTTCTTATGTATGGTCTACAGGTATTTATTCCAAGTTTGTATGTCCTATCAATAGGGTGTCAAGAGCGGAGTGGATTCATATCCATTCCCCAGAAAATAAATAGAGGCATCTTACTCAAGATTGGGATATATAGGCAGTAAAAATACAATGATCCCTCCAAGGATGCCACCAAATCTGACTATGCCAGGCTTCAAATCTTTTCTCATGACTGTTGTAAAGTGAAATAATACGGCAAACATTTCAATTACAATATAATTAATTAGTAAGTGTCACGTCATCCGGTTTTCAGCTGCTAACTGTTCAAATGTAATTAATTGGATATAACAGACTGTTCTTTCCCCTTTCAAGGTCTTGAGTATCTTTTTTTTCTGTGACATAATTTTGAATTTAAACTCTTGATTCTCGATCTTAAATATAAAACCCTGAGTTCAAGTCGTGAGATGTTTTTGGATCCACCTACAGAATAAATGTGGTCATGCACATCGTTTATCAGCCGATTGCCTTTTTCTTTGTAATCCAGCGTTAATTTAACAACAAATCTGATATTTAATACCTAAGTACAGCGCATTAAATGACATTTAGTGTTGCCAAACCGCAAACTGGTATTGAAGCGGTAAAGTTTTTCAACTGATTAATTAGTGTACATCGCCTCCATTATGTACGTATTGTTTCCTGCTAAATACAACTTGAATTTCCTTCAACTGCCAATATGACTACAATTTGATATATAAAATGTTGGTATATGAAGTTAATATAATAAGTAAATAAAGGAAAATAAGATCTCATTGCTGGACAGACTTATTTGTTACTAAATAGTATAATATAACGTAGTGTACCTTAACAGTTTGCGAATTTCAATTTGAAGCCAAATTCGTGAAGTTAACGTGTCTTCAAAAGCATTATCCAGGACACAAAATTTCTTCTTAATAGTTAATTTAATATAAAGCGCGTCGTGAATTCGTTCTTCAAGTTTAAAATTAATGACAATAATATGAGCTTCGATCTTGATCCGTTCGCGTTGAACAGAACTACAATCCAACTTGAATTCTTTCGTCTGTCAACAGAATGCATCACACGCACAAATTAATTTGGCAGTGCTAGAGCCGTAAAGATATATTTTTATGCTTCCTCACATAGCAAGTGAATATTTATATAGTCAATATATTTAAGAAATCCACTGAAAAACGAGGGCCACCGAAATAGCTCTTCGGTTTAGCAAACTGAAGTTGTTTGAACACGTCTGTCGGAGAATCGACAACCGTTGGAGTGGAGACAGCGTCTCCAAACAACGCCTTTCAGCCAGATGATATGACGATTTTCGCAAGGCGGCTGGCAGAGACTGGATGCGTGTAGCCTAAAATCGAGCAAGGTGGCGTGCCTTGGGAGAAGCCTAAATCCAGCAATGGAGTACCGTAGACTGATGATTATGACGATATTACTACTATTACTATGTTTTGGGCTATAGTTAAATATATTCCTACATCTGTTATACGCATGGCAACATGCGTGCCCCGGGAGGAACCATAAAATATTCAACCCTGCAAACCGTTGCAATTTCACGGTCCGTGCTTGGATCCACGTTAGAACAGGAATACTACGGTATCTTCAATTATCGTTACTTTTTCCAGTTAGTATTTCACAAATATTTGTTGTGTCAATAATATTTATTTATACACCCATTTGATTAGTTTTTTTATGGCGCTGCAATTGGAGAATTCGTTTGCAGTTGTCTTAAAGATACAATGGACATACTTAAATTATATTTCTTCTCTCTCTAACCCCTTATCCAAGCTCCTACTCAAAAGATTTATAATAACCTTTTTTTTAAATATCGCAATTGAATTTTATAAGTAAGACGACTAATTGTCTCAGTGGTAGGGCGGCCGCCTACTGAGTTAATGATTGTGGGTTCGATGCCCGCAATAGTTCAGGATAAATACATGTATGGCCTAAAGACAGTGGCAAATTTACACATTTGCCGCCAGTAGGCTATTTAATTTTTGCCGACTATATCCACCTCTACAATTCGATAACCTATATAGTTTACTATCATGTTACAAATTTTTTAGCAAAAAAAGTTTTACAATAGTTATCATTTTGTTTTTAATTACTATAAACCAAAAGAAAAATTTTGCCGCCCATAAAATCTGCTGCCCTGGAAACATGGGGGCTCACCGACTAGCATTTCAGTTTGTTCACAAAGAGAACAATGTCGGCGACTTTGGTTCTCTGGCGGATTTATTCGTTTTTAATCAAATCATTCCATGTTTTTTTTAAGCGATTTAGCTAGTGTAGCAGAAGATGTTAATGTCTCATTTCGGCACCGTAAAAAAGACCAAGAGCAGAGCTCTGTAAAGAAGTTAACTAAAAACGATTAAAAAATGTAACAAAAACACGGAATAAATTATAATGACCAACATATACATTACATACATTAAAAGGACAGTCATTGTCACGTGTCAAACATCTGCTGCTTTATTTCTATTATGCTATTTAAACAGTTTTAAAATTAAGCTTAAAACGAAAACAAGCAACCCTTAATTGAATCACCTAGAAACCGGTATTAAACTAATTTGATGTAGGGGAGATTTAATTTGGTAAACCATTATTAACGTTAAGGGGATCACAGAATGGTCAGTTAATTGATCTATAAATCACAGAAGACACCATTATTACTGGCGTATGCCACAAACTGTGAAGTGTCACAATCTGATCATAGATGGAGTTAGTATCGGTCACTATTATCTCAAATATCAATTATAAAAATCGGTTCTTGTTTTTTGGTTTATGGCGTCAGCTGATAACTTTTTGCCAGTGTCAAAAATCGGTTCGTTATAGTAATAAAATCGCATTGTCACTTAAAACTGCTCTAATAAATTTGAATTTTAAATGCACAACATTTAACATACAAAGTGACATTGATTAGTCAGTTATTTGTAATTATTATTTGCATAATAATGTTTATTGAAAGAAATCCTAAATACGTTATTAGGGTCTACACTTAAATTTTGAGTGATGCGTTGATTAGGTCTCCTATAACTGAACATAGATGAAGTAAGTTTTTTTGTTGTGGTATAATTAGTTTAATAAAGTTTTTCGCTACTTTTTATTTATATATAAATTTGTATAGACTGACCATATAAAAAGGAGGACATTGATATTATTGTTAATATGTACAACAGGGTCATAATTAAATACTCTATAGTCTGAAAACTCATGGGAATAATATTTTACTTTTGCAATGTATTTTATATTTAGAATAACATTTTCGTTACTTTAACAATTGTATACATGTGTAATCTTTGGCCCCCTAAAAAGAAGAAGGAAAAGCGAATTATAAAAAAATAGTCCCCTTACTATCTCTTGAACGAAACCAAACCATTTCCGGTTCCAATCGAATTTTCCAATTTATTAATGTTGACAAAAATATCATTAGGGTATTTAGATTTATGCTTTCTAAATCAAAATCCGAAACATTCCGTTTTTAAAGCCTAAATAAGATTATAACTACACATACTTTGAAATAGGAATAAATACGAGTATTCGTATGCTCCAAAAAATGGTAATAATTATATCATTATTTATTAATAATAAATATTTATATAGTTATTAGCGTTTTTTGTAATATCAAATAGTTTGTAGGTTTTGCGTTTTATGTTTACTTTAATAAATACTATACAAACGTGTTTTTAAGCGTCTAATCTGATTCTACTTCAATATTTAATTAAAATAAAAAAAAAGTATTATAATAACAGTTTTTGTCATAAAGGGCAAATAAAAAATGAAATACCTAGGTAACCACAATAGAAACCCAATGTGTTTTGACCGACACGTTAATAAAACATAAACAAACTCTTTTCAATTCAATAGATTCAAAATTAACATTCGCTTATTTCGATCATTGTGATAGGGCTTGGTGCTAATGTAAAATAAACAAACAAAAAATCTTACAATCGACGCTAATCTTTATTATTCGAGCTCAACCATAACGAGTTTCATTGTCAGAGCGAGTCCATTACTGGCGTAGATAGGATTTTAAAGCCTTTAACACTTCGTATAAAAATAAAAAGACTTCGCTGTGATAAATGGTTCACTCATATTATTCGATTTATTTATGTTCTGCATTTATTAGCAAAAAACCAAAACAGGTGGCCTATGACATATTCTAATGACTTTTAATATACATATATTAATTTATTAACTATTTGCGTATGTCAAAGCCTGCGTATTTGGAAGATACATAACAACTGACGCTACGCAACGTTCTTCTACTTTTCGTTACGGGTTACCTCTGGTACGCGAACGGTAAAGGATAAACTTAATTTTGATTTGTACTTGGTTAATAAATATTTTTTTATAACTTAAGTTTGATTGAATGTGCTCTATGTGAGAACATTCAATCTCATATAATTTCTTTTAAGAATTTAAACAAACTATTGTAAACGAATTTTTGTGTAAATTATGCATTAAAACTTCTTATAAAAAGAATGATTAAATTCAAAAAAAAGGTTATCCTATTATATTCAATACAATAATATTTACGCCATCTAGCGATGATTGCATATATTACAGTAGCAATTGCTCTACTAATAAGTTTTATTTTTGCCACTAGGCGGCAGCACGTGGCGACTCCTTCATGGGCGTCGAATACAACAGGGGGCGCCCGTGCTCAACACGAACTATTTGAGCTGCTTGAACGAGTACAATGTTCCCGATTAGACGACCAGAGGGCAGTGCTACCGCCTTATTTTTCTCAGGTACCATAATTTTTATGTAACATTTTTAATATTAATGATAAAAATCTTCTCAGTTGTTTAAAATAAAGATTGTAATTATGTATTGTATTGTGATAAATTAATTTTATATGAATATAATCAAATTTATAATTGTAAAATTACAACTTTTTTGTTTTATAAAATTTCTAATTTTAATTTTAATTATTAAAAAATAAGAAAGCGTGAACTGATTTTTATAAATATCAAAGGAAAACATATTTGGTATACTTCAAATCAATGTTACTCCAGTATTATGTGCCTAAACAAGCATCATCAAAATTGAAGTGCGTAGTAAAAAAAAGTAAAATCATAGCAAAGTTTAAAGTTATGCCAGATAACATTATATTATTTTCTATGTGCGTAACATAGAAATTAATATATTTACTATGATAGAAAACTTAATTATCTAAGTATCCCTTTATTTCTCTTTTATTGAAAGTATTGCACCACTATATTTGTTATTTATTTTAATTATATTATTTAGTATATTATGATGCAGAAACTGATAGCATACTAATCTGTTAAATACTTACCTTTTTTAAAAAAGGACTTGTAATTTTTATTAGTTTACAATTAAGAAAATTAAACCGGTCCAGTAAATTTATTAAAATCTTATTAGGATGAGTCGGAACTATCATACTTCAACAAGTCAATAACTTCATCGCGTTTTTAATATTTTCTGCTTCCTCTGTAGACCTTGGCTGCCAACTTAATTGGTATAAAATAAGATGACGGGTTCGATCAAAAAACTTCAAGTACATTTCGCTATCGTTTAGGGGTCAGTAGACACTCAGTTCGTTGCTTCCCCGGTAGAAATAATCGGCGGAAGTAGTGCGATAAAGTGAAGACGGACACCGGTGGGGTGGGAAGCGAAGCATGAAGTAACGAAGAATTCGCCTGTCACGCCTTATACGGATTGTTTGTACGTACTGGCCTATAAAGTACTATCAGTTTTTATTGTGAAATTATCTCATGTTGAATACATTAGCAGTGTAAAGAGTACACGTCTTGCATATGGATTATACAGGAAAATGAATCAATTAAATATTATAAAGTATCAATCAAGGCGCTCTCTATTAAATAAATAACGATTAAAAATTCTCTGTTAAAAATGAGAAAGGCGAAAGTTATTAGTCTCGAAGAAGAATGATCATCATTATAATTGTAAAAGTTTACTGTTCGACAATGAGCGCGTTCAATTGGGCAAAGAAGTGTTGCTGCAATTCCTACGTTGTGCAGACCAATTGGGGTTCGCAGAGTGGTTTTTATTACGTTGATTTTTATATTTTTATTATTTACTCTCATTGTAGCCTGGTATGACACCAACACATCTAATGTCGGGAACCACATATCGAAAACCACGTAGACAAATTTAAGTATAAAGGGAGACATACATTAATTACGCAAGCTAAAAAGGGGTTCCAGTGAAATTTAAGGAAGTTGATGGTGTTGTCTATTTTTATTATCTTAGTATTATTTTTCCCTGTTCAAACTAAAATTTTAACTGTAGCGTAAAACCCACTTCAGGGAGGTGCCCCGGAAGCTAATTTCATTTATTGTAAAATTATTGTTGTACCAACATTAATAAATTAAGAAGGTTTTATTTCAACATTTAAAGTGGATGAAGATTAAATAAAAGAACTAAAAATTATTAGTACATTAGAAAACCTTATTTTTATACTCTGATTTATTTTCTTTTTAAACGAAAACAAATGGTGATTGTGTTATTTAATATTCACTCGAATGAAAAATATGATCTGTCTACCTGTGTCATATTTCCTGTTTGTCGTTTCCTCGGAGCACAATTCAATCGTTTTACATTTTCAATCGTGTTTTGGTTTGATTTTAGACTTTATAAACATAGAAGTGTATAGTACGCAAAATTTCTAATATCATCAAACTACGTCAGTACACAGATAAACATAGTTTTCCCCGTAAGCGCTCGATTTACTTGTTACACGTATTAACTGTAGTTTCTGCCAGATGTTCTGGGTAAATTCTCGTTCAATCTAGCGAGAGGCATGTTTTCTATTTTGATAATATTTTATTTTTATTATAAGATGGTCATGCATAAACTACACCCAAAAAGCCAGTAACTAACTTTTGTCTGACCAACTGAAGGGGTCTTTTATTCCATCATATTAGGTAGTTATTATGTAGGAGTAGTTCTCAGGTGTTGGGGCTTAACTCCCATGATCTGGAATTCTTCTTAGATTGTTGCTGCCCCCCCAATCAGAGAGTCAGGCTTTCGTGGCTTGTTGGTTTAAAAAATTATTTTGCCTGTAAAATTAAATTTTATTTTCGACAACAATTTGGCTCTGAAGCCTTTGGCTCAGAAGTCGAGTATTCAAAACACTCAACACCCAAGTGGCTATCCAACATCAGGCTTAATTATTGTGATTTTGAATAAAAGTATATTTTTATTAAATTATTTTTTTAATATTTTTGGTTACATGAATTTTATTTAGCTGCACCGCTTCAAGTAAGTAGTTTTCTTTGCTTTACTTAAAAATTGAGTGGTAAAAAATATTTTCATAGGTTTGCCATATGTACATTACATTATTATGTGTAAAACGAATGCATTAAAGCTTAAATAAATAATATTTTTCCATCTACCAAAACCCTATCTTAATCAATCTAACTGTTGAAATTTTAATATTAAACAGTATAAAATTTATTTCCCTGTGATTAACATCTTTGCATATTTATGAGGCGCAAATGTCTGCTACATATTGCAAATTTTGTTTAAATCTTGATGCCGAGATTCAAAAGTCCATTAAGAAGTTGTCTTTGTTGGATTTTGGTACATTTCAAATCGATATAAATGGCACAATAATAATATTTGGTACATTTTGAATGAGTCGAAATTATATTTCGAATCTTTAGTTACTTTCATATTATTCAATAATAGCTGTATAAATATCGTTTAGTTAATGACTGACTCAAAAAAGACAGACCGATGGCAGAACCTCGCTATAAACGAGAATTTATTTATTATTAAAAAGAAGTTCAGAAAACTTAGTTTACTAGGTTTTCTGTGTCGAAAATCAAGCAACGAACTTTTCGACATAAATATATTTTAAACTAAGTTTTCTGAATTTAGGTATTTTTTTACGGATAGGGCGTCAAACGAACAAAGCGTGTCGGCAGATGGAAAGCAATCAACGACGGCCATAGACATTTGCAATACCATGCATGACAACCATGCGACAAGCGATCATACATCGCTATTAACATTTCACAAATTGCATGCAGGTTTATGCAGTACTAGCATATGAATGATCAATTTATAGTTACAAAACGGTTTTATCACAGCTAGTTCTTATAGGTAGTAAAATTTACGATGGTTAAACTACCGTCAGAAGGCTTTTATATCCTCTTCCGTTATAGAGAATGTATGAGCAGGTGAGGCTGACAGCTTAAGCTAATTAAATATGTTGCGCTTTCCTCGTTTATCACAACGACTTCCGTACTTCGAAAGCTAAATTAATTCGAAGATTGTCGTACACTTATGAACTAAGTTGTCTTATTTCACACGGTTATTTGTGCTTTTATACTCTATTTCTTCTAAGTAAATTTTGATGCTTTTAACTCGATTGTATTTCTTTAATTTTATCAATAAATACGTTGAATTTCATAGCAATTACTTAAGTTATACAAATTTATTAAATATAATAACAGTCTTTTTACAAATCGCTTTAAGGGATTCGATGCTTGTTATACATTCAACCGACAATAATCAGCAAAATAATTCAAGGATTTCAATTGAATCCAGTCGTAAAAGTAAAAGTAAAGATGAGGTTACCCCAACCGACCTTATATGAAATTGACAGTTGTATTACTTTTTAGGAGCCTTTACACGCGACGTAAGCGGGTCGGATGTTAAGATTACGTTTGACGGACAGAAACGTCTTGTTCTAAGACACATTGAATTGGGTCCATATTGTGATGTTATATAAATGTTATGTTAACATACTCGTACATATAGAGCTCCGAAATTGGAATCTTATTTGTACATATATTCTATATACGCAAATTCTTTATGTGCATATGATAAATCATAAATTTTATTTACTTTATTCGAAATAAGGTATTCGAAATCAGAATTCCGAGAGCATAATAATATCGCACTCTAGGAATGAAGGGTTATCAGAAGTTGTTAAGATTACCACTCACTATAGTCACTTCAGAATTCGAATAATTTTCAAAAAAAAAAGTGATCGTCATAAGGAGCAAATTATCACGTCGACCCCTGCTATTGTCGCATTGTGTAAAGGGCCTTCCCCAGGATTCACTTAAGGGCATCGCTTTAATCGTCATTGTAAGTTTATTTGTTACGAGTATATCCAACGAACAGCGCTCTTTTTGTTGGTTCTTTTAATTTTTATTACTTCTGCCCTAAACTGTTTTATACCTCAGTAAATTTTCAGAATATAATAAGATAAATACAATAATACACCTTCTGGGTACACTTCCGCGATGATACACAGCAGAGGAATTTATTTCTTTCTTAGGTTAATTTATTTTATATTTTAAAATATTTTTCTAACAATTTAAATTATAATGATATAATAGTTGATTGCAACATATTCATTACCAGTTAATTTAATTACAAACAAATGAATATCATTCTGAATAATAATACCCAACTCATTTGTTGGAAATTATATCCGAGAGCAGGGATTGCTGTGGTTACAAAAAGATCCGGCCTTCAGATATCGAGGCTGGGTCAATGGGCAACTTGAATCGATAGCCCGATTGTGTGTCTGCGATTGTCGTCGTAGAGTACCTGAATATTCATGTATTGTAAACTATGTTTCTGAATTTTTTACGGGTGCTATACGTTTATACGTTGAAGTATATATGCATTTTATATTCAAAATATCTTATTGATTTGATAACTTGGTCATCTCAATCTGAAATATCTTCTACTCTAACTTTTACTGTCTTATGTTTCAATTTTAAGAAGAGATGAAAGGATTAACCGATACTTGATGTAATAAAAGTAGACTGACCATGTTTTTTCTTGTCTTCCTCTTCATTTTAGACTACATGATCTCTTTCAATTTTACAATAAGGTAAAGATACAGCATAGACTATGGACTAAATTCTTGATAGGCAAAAAATATAGCTCTCTGGGTTAGTCAATTAAAGTGGCAATGGACTCGAGTGGTCAATTTTGTCGATAAACCTACAATCGTTGGAGTATTTGATTGCTGGAGTGGACACCTTATCTTGGCAAATGTAGTGTGGAACGCCCCGGGGTCAGATGGAGCGACATTCTCAGGGCAACTGAAAGAAACTGCATGACTAAAGTTCAAATTCGGGCTAGGTGCCGCATCTTTAGCCCATGTCAAGCAGATTGTTAATAATAACGATTGTTCTATACTTATACCACAGTTTAACAAACAATTAATTTTAATGGCAAATAGTAATTCGAAGACGTGGTGTTGTACAATTTGTTGAATGAACAGATAGTCCCAATTTGGTTAATGCATCAGGCCTGGTATCTAACCTAATTAGTTGACTATCAAGCAACGGTTTGTGTAGGCGCCAGACTACACAAATCGGCACGTCGCCGAATGTTTGTTTACAAGAGAGACTGTTGTCATGGAAAATGCTTTAGAATCAAATAACCTTTTTTTTCCTTGAATCGCTACGCAAATGTTTATAAGTGAAAATTAAAACCATTTCAATTATTTTTCATACGTGACCAATAATTCCAGTGTTCTTCATTTTACACGGTTTTGAGTTCTAACACAAAATACCTAAATGTTTCCAAGATAAAAAGTTTAAATCACTTCCTATAATGTCCTTCATCGGTACGTGAAATCGGTTTTGCCGATGCATGCAAGATTTCGTTGAATCAATTTAGATGCGATAGAACAGAATAATATTCTGTCGTCGGCGCCTTTTAAAACCATACATATGTATTTAAAAGTGAATGCGTTACTCCCGTATACGTTCGTAAACTATTCAGCCGGTTGCGATGAAACTTTAGTTAGTTATTGTTGGTATTTTTGGGAAGATGTTTGAATTATAACAACCATTTTACATGTGTTTTGTACCAACTCCTCAAATATTTTCATGTTTTTTGTGCATCAGAACACAAACATTTATTACTTTTGAGTAGCACTACGGCGCATACTAGGTTTCATCTATTTAAGTTATTGATTAATATCAGTATCGAGATTCTGGTCGTTTTTGAAAAAAGAAATATAACAAATATAGCTTATTCCCATCAATGGGACATAAAGACTTGATACATATAGGTAAAAATTACCTTGATTGTACAAAGGTAGAACACCTTCTAGAAGAATATGGAACAACTAGCAGAATATCGGCAAGAAAACAAATAAAATTATAAAAAAATTGAGACCTTTTAGATATTTAAGTAGACATTGCTTTTGACGAGTACGAAAAACAATTTTTAATTAAAAAAAGTGCAATAGTCCTGGAATGGATTTCAAGTATGCAAAATATGTGAAATATATTCGATGTGCAGTCCCAAAAGTTGCAAGAGTTGCAGTTTCAAAGCCTGTGTGAATAACTAAGGGAGTAATGTTGCTGGGTTGTACCTGTGCCTATGCGCTAACGACCGCCAAATGAGGCGCATGCAGGCGCATAAGTGATGCTTCGCTTACATAATCGCTTCGGACTAGTGATGTACATTTATGTAGGTGTCCTTTTATTAAGATCACGTGAATATTACAGCCACTAATCAATTTATATAGCTATATAAATTCACTACTATTGTATATAATGCTCAAAGTTGTTATGATCATTGGGGGCAGATTGCTTTTTAATACTCAGCAAAACTTTGCCCTCCACTATATTTACTTTGAAAGTAGCTTTGTATGGCACCCACGGAAATAAATCTGTGGATCCCATTCTATGGACATACATCAAGCATATTATGACAGCCAATAAATTTTTAATGGTAAGGTTAATTAAATGTATGTATGTCCATTTGAATTTTCTTATATATAATAGTATAATCTTTCTGATGATTATTTTAAATAAAAATGTGTGTAAAGTTTTGTATGTGACTCTATGAAAAGTGTAATTTTTGATCATAAAAGAGATTATGAAACTCTGGGTTAGTCTAAAGTGTTCATTGCAATAATTGCACATAATATTTAAATTGAAGTGTTTTATTTTTATAACTTGTTATGCGAATAATTATTATTATAAAATATTATTACATATATCAAATTAAAAGTATTTAATAATATTGTTAGAAAACATGATTGAGGATCGCGTATTTGATCGCAATATCGATATCGATAATGTTACGGAATGACTCTAATCAAACGTGATCTTGAGTATGCAAAATAACATCCCGAGCCGAGCTAGATCGAATCACTTACGTATATAGCGCCCTTACGTATGTACAAGCCCTATTGACAGATGTAAACCTCGCTTACTAAAACAACATAGAAATAGTCAACGTCGACTAACAACATTTTACCAGTCTATCCCACCACGCTTGCCTAATGCAATTGACGGCTGTACATACAGAGTGGCTGCAAAAAAATGGGCGGTTTTGATTTTTCTATATAATTGGTAATAAATTAGTTCTAAAGAGGTTTTAATAGCCAAACTATGTTACTGGCACTTAATAAAGAGTCTGGGTACGAAAAAAAAATTATTTAAAATTCAAAGCTTTTGGTTTTTTAAAAAAAAATTTTAGTTTGTTACTTTTTACTTACTTTTCGCGGGTTTGTTGTTAGAAGGTTATCAGGCAACTAAAACTAACTTCTTGTTCTTTTTAGTAGAATAATTTATGTTTGTCGCATCATCCAGCCTTATTGTGACTAAAAACTTTGTGTCTATTGTAATGGTAGAAAAAGCAATAAGCATAATTGAGCACGTCTGGGACCTCCTAAAAGGCGAGTACAATGTGTTCAACCACCTCCACAAAACATCAGGGAGCTTAAACGTGTGAACTTGGCTGAGTGGAGTGAAGCGGCCTGGTGGAAAGCATGCCAAGACGGTTACATGCTGTAATTGCTGCAAGCGGAAGTCATACTCGTTATTTATTTAAATGTTTTAAATGTCTTTTTTTTATTAAAGTAACATAAAAATACTCGTAGCGTTAATTTCACTATACCCATAAAAATGTCTATTTTCACACGGATCTCTGTTTACATTCACAGAAACACTGATTCTTGAATTTAATGTTAAAAAATTCTTAAAAAAAAATTATAGTCATCTAAGTTAATGACATATAGAAAATATTAATACCTTTTCTAGTGGTAGAGCCACGCTGCAGACGAATAATTTGTCAAGAATGGCATATTATTTGTCTGTAGCATGAAAGAGCCGGCTCGCCCGGGGAAGTACCACACTCCCGCAGAAAACCGGCGTCTGAGTGGTAGCTTAGCGACCATTGACTTCAAAGGCTGTACTATCATCACTGAACCAATTAATAAATAATTTATCAGTATTAACAGACCTGCTCCATTGAAAGTGCTCAATTTTTGACCATAAATTAATAACTTTAGCTAATTATGTAATTAACTAAGATTGGTGAACGATTTTATTGTCATTCCGAATGACGATATTTTTATAACCGTAAGCAACAGTTTAGAGATAAACAAATTAAAGATTAAATAACAATGTGAAACATAGTTAAGGAAAGGAAGGGAGAAAGATTATTTGCTTATTTTCGATGATGTTCCTAATGGTTGTTTACAGTACACCTTTAAATAGATTTTAATTTGTACTGTTAATTGATAATAAAATACGTAAAATAACCACTAATTTTATGCGACTGTTTATGATCATAGATGTTTTCCCATTATAATATATGTACAATAATGATTTATCTGGACTAACCACAGATATTTAAATAGTACCTAGTTATCTCTGTGGGGCTAGTCTAATGACTATCGTGGTTTGTTATTGAATTCTCTTGGTATAATTATCGTGTCTATTTCTTTATTGTTTATATATCTTTCCGCTTTAAGATAATTAGGGAACACTGAGTGTCTTGGAATGTGTTAAATATAGATCCATCCCATTTCTTCCCATGGGTGTCGTAAGAGGCGACTATGGAAACAAACAACACTTTGGATTGGCAATAGTGTCTCTAAGCAATCAAAACAAATCTGGTATACCCAATTCGCCCGCCACGCTTAAGGATCATGTTGTTCTATATTTTTGAGATAGACCAATGACCATCTGTGGACTATTGGCAGTGTATGATGATGATGATAATAAACGAATTTGCCTTTTTTATATATCTATTTGATAGGTCTTTTTATGTAAACATAGATGGTTTTGCGGGATACCATTGTTTATCTCGAAAACAGTTAGGGTATCTCAGCGAATAGCGAGTGCTTCCGAACTACTTCACCTCGCTAGCGATATGGATACCTGTCGTCAATTTTCGCTAGTCGGAGAGGCTCTAAAAAGAAGAAGAAGCGAATATGAAATCGGAAACTAAAGTGTCAATTAATTTTACGGCCGACATTTATCGATCTTGACCAAATCGCTGAAGTTCTTAAGAAAGGTCAAAAGTAACCTTAACTGGTGAGCTTGTATGAAGAGATCGATGAGTGTGGATGAAGCAAAATGTGTCGAGATCGTAGCAGATGGAGATCTGTGGTCTCTGTCTACCTACGGGAAACAGGCGTGATGATATGTATCTAACAGTTATTGTGATGATATGTATGTAACAGTTAATAATTGATTCTTAAGAAATTTGCATATGTGATATACATTGAATATCTTACCTCCCGTATTACACTTTACGTTTATTTATTTATGTTTGCTGAAATCTGAGTATCATGTGGATGAAGTAACCAGAGTTGTTAGTTTTATATCCGATAGCAATTCGCGAGGGCGCCCCGCGGCTAACCAAATGTTTTAAACAGGGACTGAATGCGACACGCGAACGCCATTTGTAAGTGCAGTTCTGTTGGAGGTACTGAATAGGGTTGTTAAGTTTCACATGTTTACTTTGGATAAGTTATTGATATTCTTTTTTAAAAAAGTGCTCTTTACGACGTCAACGCGTGTTGAAAAACAATAACGTTTATTTAATTTATTTTATTTTAATGACATTAAGGAATACAACATTATTTGCAAACAAATGGACACGGAATTTTTATATTGTATAAGCAATGATAAAGACCTTACGTTACTAATTACTACTACGTTACTAATTATCATAAATATATATTATGATTATTAAAACAATAGTATGACCAACAAAAATAAATTTCTCTGTTTCACTATTATTTAGGTGCGTCATGGTAATGAGAAAAAAAAATCAATATTTTTAAATGTCTAAGTTGTTGTGGATTCGTCTCAAAGCTTTTGGAATCAAAGTTGTAATTAACCATTATATATTGTGTTTTCACAACCCTAACTGCAGGTTTGCAATGGGATACGATTCGTAACGCATCTAAGCTCCACATTGTTAATGTTAATCTATATATATGTTCTGTATTTTTTACGGGATAGGAAAGCAACGAGCAAGTTTCGTTTGATGGAAACCAATAACGCTGCCCATTGACATCTGTAATACCAATGGCGTTGCAGAAGCGATGCCGGATTTTATGAAGCAGACCGATGTCGTAGTGGTTCGAAAATATCCCTGAAGGTAGCTGGTTTCAAAGAGTGATGATGTGTGAATAAAAGTTTTAGAGAAATGTCGATCTGGATTGCTACTCATCCAGGTGGTGTGAATGAAATTTTATTTATGGCTAGTTGTATGGTGGTAGAAGCCAGTGACAAGAATTATTCTGAATAATATCGAACCACGGTTTGTGATAAAATCGATATTAAAAATCATATTATCATAATTAGTCTTTTCTAATAATGAATTGAAAAAGGTTACCATAAATAATTTCAAAATTCTCCTTTTGGTTAATGGTTTGTGACGTCTCTGGATCGTTTCTATATTAACGGATGATGGGGTAGTAATTAGTGTTCCTTATATACTTTCGTTCTTCGCTTTAAAATTAATATCCACAATGTTCGTCCGGAACAAAAGTAAATAGCTTATTGATGCTGTTAAGGAATATTTTATTTAAGTTGATAAGAGAAGCAAAAGCACTTCCACAGTAAGTAAATCGACACCATACCACATCCTTCCTGGATACGGCGTGTATTTCCAGAACGTGCAATACTAAGTATGCTTTTTTGGCTTCGGAAACAGATGTTTTGGCCTTCGGCGCGGGCACCTGTCAGCTCTTTATTCCAAACATCAATGAGGGTGAAGTACAATATACTCGGATGCAGCCATCCGGATGTTCTCACGCTAATGCGTCGTCGCAAATACGGGTAACTTCGACTTTTAAAGTATTTCAATATGTAATCTAGTATAAAGTATATTTATCATATGCATCTCTACGACCATTGGCTCACAGGCGCGGCGTATGGAGTTAGAGGTTTCGAGTTCGTTTGCGGCATCGTGATAAATATATGTATGACTTACAGGTAATTATTTCGCGTCTGGGTGCCTCAACAATCTTAGTTAAGCGTGGTGGGTTAGTGCCAATTCTTTCAGAAATGGAAAGGCCTATGCCTAGCAGTAAGACATACATATTTGTTGCTAAATATATGTTAATATATGTTACACAACGATGCATATGTTTATTGCAGGTATATAATTCTGTTACCGGACGTAACTTCCTAAAAGTATATTTGGTGCGAAACCCCGGTACAGTTCCCATAAATGGAGCAATGAAAGTGTTTTGTAGCTACTGTAGCCAACCTGCTAGATTATTGGAAAGTGATATAGGTAGGTATTATGCGTAAATATTGCCATCATAATGTATTTTTCTTGTATTCGTTAATTTCAAAATTTACCGCTTATATGCAATTTTTACAGCCTATATGTATCCCACTGTTAGCCACGAGGCCTCCCGATTTTTCAGACAATAGATAATCATCCAACACCTCGTAAAAGGCGGATTGGCGGGACACTCAAACTCAGAAGAAATACCTGTAGGCTTATATACTTATGTACATAATTATTTCAATGCGGAATTCGAACTCGCGATTATTGCCTCCATAAGCCGCAACTTTGTTGCTGAGTCAATTTTAAATATCGAGTTATATATTTTTTTATAATATTAAATTTTACAATATTTTCGTGAAATTTTTTAACAGCATCTGAAATCAAGTATTGCAATATTTAAAATAAAAACGTACAATTTAAATACTTCTGTATAGAGTAACAACACCTTTGTAAACTTTTTGTTGTCTTCTGTGCGGTTACATTCACCTGTCTTTCTTTCCTTTTATAATGTAGTTGTGTCTCGCTATCTGTCCTTATCTTTCTTGAGTCAATTAAATTATAAGAAAAGAGATAGCACCCTTAACTGTTCACGGTACGAGCATGTGGCACGCGCTACTCCAGCATTCGGTGTTTGAGAGTCGTTGAGTGTAGACGTTGTGTATCTATCGGTTGCGAGTTCACGTTACGATCGTAATTTGACAGTTCTGAAATAATAACTTTGTCAAAAAAACAATTAAGTGTTCCGAGCTTCGTTCTTAAATAGAGTTTTCATTTGAACTGAAAATTGAGTAATGTAAAGAATCTTGCTTGCCGCTGAGGTTTCAATTGTGTTAACGGATTTGTTAGTGTAAAAAATTATCAGAGTCACCAAAGATTTAACCTACATGCAGGCCAGAGTGAAAGTTAAAATTTAACTGTTTTTACAAATATTTGTAACTGTGTACTCGTGTAGTGAGTAACGAACGCAGAGTTTTCTTCTGTGAAAAAAACGCCGCACTGAAAAACTTTCCGCACACACGGATCTGTCTCAGCTGTCCGAAAACTGTAATAATAACAAACGATTCGCTAAGAGATTTACCTCCGCTCTTCGCTAAGATCTTTGAAATTTTTATAATGGTTAATAACGAATGAGACAAGATGCGATTTGGTAAGCTTTGAAGAGCTGGCAGCCTCTGGTGCTTAGTTGGGCTTTATGAGGGAGAGAAGATCGTTACCTATAAGCGGCGAAGTGGCGCTGAAAACTGACAAAGATGTTAGTGGAAGAGGGTTGGTTGTGAACTCTGTTTTATGTGGTGTTGTGGATGATCTGTCGAACGGGAGAACCGGAAGGCGCGGTTCGTGGGTGCGCCACGCAGTCATGGGGGTCCTCAGATGGAAGGATTTGACAGGAGTCAGGACCAGCACTCCTACAGAACAAAAAGAGGTATGACTCACAAATGAAAATCCTGCACAGTCATCATAATTTTACTATAAAAATTGTAAATTTCGTCTGAAAATAATATTCTCAGCAACGAATACTTTCATTCAAGATTTTGAGACGAAATTAATATTAATAGTTTTTTTATTATTATGACTAACTTCAGATTAAGTTCATTGTCAAGTTAAACCGGTAGTCATTAGGCGACCCACTATTTACTCTTACGCTTCTTGCAATGGTTATGTGTTTTTTGAGTTTGTTAGTAATGTAATGACCGAACGTTGCAAAAAGGCTATCAAAATTTTAGTTTTAAAGCAATCATATAGAGATTGTGGTGATTATTTTTGTTTATTGGATTATAACTAAACGTCAACCAATTGATTTAGTGGTGCGGCTGCCGCTGATTCGCTTCCCACAACGGAATAAACATATGTATGGCTTACAGATGTTAATTCCGAATCTAGTTACACCGCGTCCGCATTGGTAAAGCTTGGTGGGTTGATGTCCGGTCCACCAGAACATGGGGAAGCCCGTGATCAGTTGTGGGACATATATCGGTCGCGAAAAAGAAACCACTAGAGAATAAAGAGAAATATATGTGGTCAAATATTATAATTTAAGAGATAATTAAAAAACTTATAATATAAACAATAAATACGGATTGAAGGAAAACAATTAAATACTTCTATACTAATATTATATTATAATACTAATGTTCTACAACTGCAGAATTTTACGAAAATAATTTTAGATGTAGACCATTAGAGTATATATTATATTAATCAAGCAGCAATATTATTCAATACAATATAAATAATAATATGATAATTAAGGAGCCGTTAGAACCATTGATGTAAACCATCCAACCATTTTTAATGCACGAATTATTATTATTAATGGAGGAGAAATCCATCACTATATGGACAGTCAAAAGCTTTATCAGTCACTATACACAACACCAAACACATTATTACTTTTCCATCTTGTAAACGACACGTGTTTCGCCCCAACACGAGGCATCTTCAGGTATAGTAGACTCTACGGAAGACAACCGAAAAGTGTGAAAAAAAAAGAAAAACTCTACCTCCGTAGAGTCTACTATACCTGAAGATGCCTCGTGTTGGGGCGAAACACGTGTCGGGTACAAGATGGAAAAGTGATAGTGTGTGTTTGGCGTTGTGTATAGTGGTTGGTGGGTGGAGAGTTGATGGCCGATTTTTGGTAAGTTTTTGGTTTTAGTTCCAAATAAATCCACTAAACCCAACGGAAAAACACACATTGTTAATTTTCTGTTATTGTTTTGCTTGTCGCGGATCTTAGCTAAGTAAAACTTTTGACTGTCCATATAGTAATGGATTTCCGCAAAGTAACGCCTGACTCCATTAATAATCTTTCTGTTCCTTAAAAAAATAAGTATTTTATCTATTAAAGGGAGTAAATGTTAATAACTTCTATAACGTGCCACTCAAAATGAAGCCGTAATATTACATATGTACAAGTAATTCTAGATTTAAGTATTCAGTGATGACTGTAACATTTGTCTGTCATCTAACGTGACTGAATCACACATGTTATGTAAACATGAGTAACATCCGAAATTTGGCTGTGTTTCTCGGTCGCATCCGGAATTGCTTTCTTTTGCCAAATTGTTATAGCTTCGCGTATTTATTATCTTGGGTTCGTTCACATTAACCCACTTGTTCCCGTAAAAGTATGAAATAATGTCTTGGATTTCAATTATTTGGCTTATATTATTATATTGTATTATATTGCCCCGCAAATCCGTCTTGGATAGGCGTGGTGGGTTAATGTCCATTCTTTGAGTAATAAGAAGGCCCGTACTCAGTTGTGGGTACATATATGGCCTGTGAAAAAATATTGTAAAATCGGTTTCCATACATGAAAGGTATAAAAGGGCTATACATATAACAGAATGTACGATAACGACTCAAAAAAAGTGAAAACGCTGTATAATGATACAGATACATTTTTTTATTGCATTTCGGGATAACAAAAAAGTACTGTGTCAAATGGTCTGAGTCTCGCAACTCTACGACTAATAGAAAATTTTGTACACGGTTGACACTGACTGTTTTTGAGTGATTAGATACAATTTTTAATTTAATAAATAAATTTTTAGTAATCTTTAGTTTTTTGGCTGTGGTGGTAAGTTTTCATTTTGCGTTTTACTATTATACGTTTTTACTTTTTTGCGTCGATAATATAATATTGATCTTCGTTAATAAACTGAAGTAGCAATGGGCTGGTATGTTTGTCGGAATTCCGGCAACCGCTGGAATTGATGTGAAGAACGTCCCTACAAGCCAGATGAAACAACAAACTGCGCAGAACGGCTGGTAGAGTGGATGCGTTCCGACGTAAATCGCTCTATGCGGTATAAAATGATAGTACTGAATCATTATGAAATACTTAAAACGTTGATGGAGGGGTTTCCCGAACTATTTTGGGCATGGCGATCTCTTGCTCAAAATAGTTTTCCAAAATGAACTGTTACCTCACACCCCGATAGTCAAATTACTATAAACATCCTATCTCTAGTTTTTTCTTCACCAACTTTGCGGTTGGTTGTGAGTTTCGAGGTCGATATCGACCCCTTTGTGTGAACGCAGGGATTCGCGTTAATGTCAATAATGTCAAGTGTAATTCGTTTACCGAATAAAATGTAAATCAAAACACAACTATAACCGGTTGAAATATGTTCTTGTTAGTTAAAATAAAAAAATAAAAATTCACGAGAATCGAGTTTGCGGTTTTCAACATATCTTACAAATGGGGTTTAAAATGTTGTGATATGTAACGATGAAACTTTATCTTGATAATTTATTTACTTGGAATCATATTTGTTCTGAAATCAATATTTAATTTTGTATCGTATTTCAGCAGGGTGAGGCGTTTGTTTTTGAAGTCTTAAACGACCGAATTATTAGTAATAACTACATTTCTTCATTTACAATACAATATAATTTTTTAATAATATATTCTTCTTATATTTAATTGAGTAGTAATTCATTCTGCCATCTCCATTCCGTCTATCAAGCGTGGGGATTCCTACAACACCCCTTCATTTATAAGGAGGCCAATGGCAAGCAAGTTGATTGTTACAACTATCTATATATAAAAATACAGACAGAGAACAACGTATAACAACATACATAAGAATAAAAAGTAAACGAAAAAAAAAGCTTCCCTTCAAATTGAGAACAATGACAGAAAATCTGTCACGAACAATTTTCGTTTCTCACGGTTAATCGTTTGTCGTTCTTTGTAATAACGGTAAAAGTTAGTTGACATGTTTTAAAGTGTCAAGAAATTGTAATCAGTAATTTTAGTAGTTTGCTGCAAATTATCTGAAATAATGGGCTGCACGAAAAATATTAGTGTGTATAAATATATATATATATATATATATATATATATATATATATATAATGGTAAATAAATATAATAATTGTTGTGTTATCTACATTTTATAAGTCGCGATACGGTCGTCGACCACAGCGAGAATTTATTATAATTAAGCATCTAATGTAATAAAATGGTCGTAAAACTTATAATACCGTGTCAGCGTATCCTAAGTTGATGTCTCTACAATATTCAGACCTATGATTAATATGCGCTGATATTTTAGTATTAAGTTGTGTAGCGCTAATCTAGCGATCTCGTGGAATAAATTATAGAGATCGAATAAAAGATTAATGTCGAACAGATGATATTTTAGTTTAGTAAGCCATTTTAAACCTGTTAGCGAAAAGCCTGAGATGAATCAACTTGAATTTTGTTCGATATTACTCATTAATAATTATAAACCAACAATTGATTTTAAATATTTAATTATGGTTTTAAACCACGTTTAATATACGTTTTGTATGCCTTGTGAATTAATAAACAAAAGTTTATACCACGAACAAAGGTTTATAATATTAATTTTTCTGTACACTTTTCGTTATTGTTCAAATTATTTAAGTAAAACCTTTTGACATAATTCGGGTTTTTTTTTTGCAAAATTTTAACTTAACTATCTAACGCGTACTGACTAACTCACTGAACTTCAGAATATCATAAAAGATAACTCCCTCCTTGCGTGAGCACTTAAGGTCAATTTATAAATATATGCCATTAAAACCCTATTTTCTCCCCTTATACATTCAGGGACTTATAAAGCGGGGTAACCTTTAAAGCTATTGATTAACTAACAATAGGATACCTTATTACTTTGAATGTGGCCAACGACGAGGTTATCAGACAAGTCAAACAAAAACGTGAACTTTTGCAGACCCTCAAAAGCAGAAAAATTGCTTACCTGGATCACAACATGAGACGTGCTTGGTAAATTGTTGCAAAACGTCATGATGATGATAGGATCATTCGCAGGCAAAAAATCTTTCTAATCTTTTTAATCCTGTTCCACAATATGTATGTCTATAGTGCTAAAAAAATATGCCCAACAACCACGTAATTAATTTTTATAAGAATTATTACAACAAAATTGTTTTAACGTCGATCATTTGAATGAAGATGATTTGAATTCTCTGTTAATAAAAAGAAAATTGCATTAAAATTGAGTATTTACAATTTTTTTTATAAAAGAGATTGGAAGAGAGTAAGTTTGGTTTTAATGTAATTTAAAAATATTGTTTATTCCAATGTACATTTTCATTTATTTGTGAACAGTCTCTTGAAATTTTGCCGCGAGCTTTAATTAGCAAATGTTGGTAAGAGAATTGTTTTTTATACATTTAAATTAATGAAACAAGCGCTGTTTTCTGGAACGTCAATTCCTTAAGAAGTACAATATTTTCTATCCAAAATCTTGTTTAAATCGTTTCAGATGATTTTAAAATGAGTCTCGACAGATAGCCGGAAATCTTTTAAACATGGTGTTTAGAATTGGAGTTAAAACTATGAAGGGAAATATAGTTATATCTATATTTATGTAAGCTTGAATCTACTTAACATATGTAGCTACATTTAATGTATGCTTCCCGGCAAAGTATAAAGTTTTCACATTTGTTCCCGTGTGTATAGTACAAGGCGATCGCGTGAGCAAATACTAGTAGATGGGCAACAATGTCGAACTGAAAAATAAAACTACGATCTCAATTCTACCCATAAAGCGTGGGAATTACAGCAACACCCTTCAATCTTGAAGGAGGCCAATGTCTAGCAATGGATTTTTACGACTGTATTCACGATATTGATGGAGCTTCTTTTTCTATGTCTTCATGCTCTTGACAGAGCAGTCGTGGTCGTCATTTATCCCTCACGGCTGCCTTCTTCATGCATTCACGTCAGGTGCTATTGAGAGCGGTCTTGATCTGATCCGTCCACCGCATTGGAAATCGACCATGCGCTCAGGTCCCTTCCATTTTTCTCTTCACTACCAGATGCTCGATGGAGGTATTATCGCGCCTAGACACGTGTCTAGGCGCGATAGGAAAATGTGCGACCTTGTACAATGAAAGATAAGTGCTGCTTAACATTGTTTTCTTGGAGAATGGAGACATTCGTTCTGAACTCGGTCCAAGAGATACCGAGCATTCTCCGCCAACACCACATTTCTAGTGCGTCTATCTTCTCTCTGTCAGCTCGTCGCAGAGTCTACAGACTTTAATAAACTGCGTAATAATGTGAAGTCAAAAGTTAGCATCGAATAAGTGTGGAGAGTTTGAATACACAAGTCGATGAGTGACCTAAACCTATTAATAGTTTTTGCACTGTACAAGGATAAACAAGACGTTTACTAACGAGTAAGACTAATGACATCGTAGATGACTTGTATTGTTTTTGCATAATTATCATGTTAATAGGATGAAATTTTTATATGAATAAATTTCTATTTTCATTTTATATGTACGGTGCATAGTAGAATATTTTATTTCCCCTGCGCGAACAAAGCAAAAAAATATATTGTTTCTGAGACGTTTCAAGCGGACGGGGTGCAATAAGACTCGCTATAGGGACGCTGTCTTTAATACCGCGTGAATTTTTCTACTATGTTGAATCTGTTTGGTTCCTGGCGTAGAATAGAGACACTCCATTTCTTCCATGGGTGTTGTTCTAGTTTGCGATGAATTATATAAATGATGGTAATACCTCTCATTTCTGAAGAAGGTAAATATTCAGAATGGACCTTTACGGCTATTTTGATAATAAAGAACTTAGAGTATAGTTTTATGAAGCATTAAATAAAAAATAAGTAAAAAAATTCTGGTGGCATATTATTTGTCTGTAGCATGAATGGGCCGGGTTGCCCGGGGAAGTACCACACTCCCGTAGAAAACTGGCGTCTGAGTGGTAGCTTAGTTTCCGCGGTTCGTCCGGTGAGCGGTTGAGTTCCGGAGGCCCAGCCCCACCTCTTCCTCCCATAACGACACGTTCCTTAAAGGCTGGCAACGCTTCTGCTCTGCCTATGGCACAGCGGGGTGTTGATTGTTTTCCATCAAGTGACACGTCTGCTCGTTTGCCTTCCTATCCCATAATAAAATTTAATTTTTATTAGTACATCATTTACATACTCGTATAAAACTAATAATTATCTGTAAGGTTGAAATGTTAATGTTTTTATACATATTTACATTGTCTATTTAATCAGGAATATCATTGAAAAATCTGAACTAATTTTCATGGAACTGTCACGCAGAATTTGAAGATATGAATTTGTAATGATAAACACCATTTTAACTTATACAACATTGTAGTTTGAGGCCGAAAGGCCGAAAACCTTACAAAGGTCGCGTAACTAAACACACCAAAAAAGGGCATCATTGTTTCTTAATTCAAATCGGCAATTATGTAAGTTTTTTTAGTTTTACGCTATTTCTTTTGGGGTTAAATTTATATTGTATCTGCACTAAAGTTCACATTGTAATGTAGGACCAAACTTCGACCTTAAAAGATCAAAGTGACCCGTATGATGCAACATATGACTGTACCATTCGCAAATGCCGAGCGGGACAAGCGCAAAGGCCGTGACAAAAATCGTGCCGAGAGTGAGCACTATATTGTTGCACGGATATGTCTCACTCCAATTACTCTGACAACGGATATCTAGCTAGGGCTGTCCACTTTTTAATATCTAGTTTTGTTTGCATTAAACTTAACATATATATCTTTCTTCTTTTTCTGATAGTGCCTCTCCGATTAGCGAAGGTTGGCAGCCAATTCAGCACGACCATCTTCTTTCGCGAGACGCAGCAATTTTTTGAGCATTCGCTGAAACCACGTCCACTCCCTGATATTGCGAAGCCAAGACTTCCTTCTCCGACCAGTCTTTTGCCCGCGACATTTCTCATCATATAACTATTTTTTATGTAACTTTGTAGTACACTAATTTTTTTTAAATATTATAAATTAAAACATTCATGTTAAGTGATAATAGATCAGAGATTTCTTAAGTGACGAATTCGCTTCATACAACATACACACGCACAAATATACTTCTATTTAATCTTTGAAAAATAATACAGCAAATTTTTCAGTTACTCCATTAGGGAAACGTTTTTAACTTATTCGTATTTATCAGTCTTGTATCTGTATAAGCTATTTCTTTCTCGTTTCTTTTCAATACAGAAAAAAAGAGTTACAAATGCATATGTAAAATTGAATAAAGAACAATAAACTTAAGTCATATTATGAATTGACTGATATGACCTTTTTTTATCTAATAATTTGAATTACTTATATAGAAAGTGTTACACATTGATAAGATAGTACCGGTGCTACAAATGTCTTATAACGCCAATACAAGATTAAAATTATTGATGTATGAATTCAATTCAAAAGCGATCTTAAGTGTTGTTTTAAGCGAAAAAACGACCGATCACGGAGAGTGTTATTAAAATTTATAAGATTTGTTTAACGTTTGATTACCCACCCATTAATGAATATGTACTCAATATATTCATTAATGTGTGCAGAATTTAATGAACGTCAAAAGATTTGTTTTTATTTATGTGATATTCAAAGGACTTTGAGGAAAAAGCGACTAAGGCGATAATATATTGATAATGTATTTTTATATGACAACCCTAAAACACTACTTCCATAGATTCGACGAGAGCCCGTCACATTTGGTATGAAATTGTATTAGATTAAGTGGTGGTATGGTCGAAAATCTTCTCATAAACTACATATTTTTCCGTACAAATAGTCTCGCTTATTTTCACGCAAACATCATTACCATAAATTTTGGTATAACAATTTGAGTGAATCTCTGATCATAAATTTTTATGCTTAAATGTCATATCTATTTCTTTGCACTCAATGTATTATATTATTTTTCTTCTTATTCTTAACGACTTGGTTGGATTAAAGTTTTGAGTTTTATTTTCACTTTTATAGTCCCAAGGATTCCTTTAATTTGTCTCGCAACTTCCTCTCAAGCGTCTCTAAGGTCTCTTTTACATTTCTCGCTCTTTTGTCTCTAATGAAAACTGTTGTAAAAGCACTGTGAAGGTAATGAGTTGAAAATCATTATACTAACTTTATATTGTTATTTGATATTTGTATTTAAAGTTTTATAATAAGATTTTCTAATTGATATATGGAATAATCCTGTAATCATATCTATATATCATTGAAATTAATTAAATATGTGAAGACATAGATTTGCTCATGTATTTTTAATACTTCGTAACTTATTAGCGTGGTTTCCACCTCGCTTTGCTTTCCTTCTAGAAATGTAATTCGAAATAGTATCACTTATAACACTAGATATAACTAATCATGTCACATCAAATAATAATACGTAACTAAAGCTCTCACGTATAAAGTGTTGTTGCATGTCGATATACCTGTAAAAATAGAGCACACGTGTGGTATTTGAATGATAATACAGTTAAATCCTATTTATTGATGTACTGTCCGTGTACTGAATCCGACTTACATTACGAGGAGCATGGACTTCGTGACGGCCAATAATGATTTCAGAGATACACACTATTTCTTGCTTCATATATCACGAACAGAAATTAAGGCATCAAATCACGACTGTTTGGCCATGAATTCAAATCTTCTTTAAGTCAGTAGTAGCTAACACTTATTTTAAGGGAAGATACGGGTCCCTGTATTTTTGTTTACAAATTTTGTCTGTAACACGAATGAGCCAGTTTGTCCGTGAAAGAACCACACTCTCGCACAAACCTAGATCTGAGTAGAGCGAGAGCATTATTTATCATCAGGTTATCTACTTGTTCCTTATCTTATTTGTTCTATACAAAAAACTAAATCTTTAGATGTAGTATGCATTGACGAAATGCGTACGCATGCGCATGCGCTTAAATAGAAAATGAGAGAAGCAGTTTCGTTCCACTCAATTGTTTACGTTATTACGAAAACTATTACGAGTGACGAGGAAAATCATTCTAGATTGCGTTGCATTAATTATTCAAACGTAGCAATTATAGATACATTGAATGACACACGTTTCTTTGACTCATTCGTTTCTTGCGTCTACTTACGTTTCTAGGGAATATTTTTTTTTACACTCGTATATGTTGTACTGTTGGGTACGAAGTATCCCGATCTCTGGGAAGAATAAGCCCATTACGTTTATCCAAGGCGAGTTGATGGGAAATTTAGACTCGAAATAAATAATCCACAACCTTTCATTTTGAAATGGTAACTTCGGCTACTGAGCCATTTAGGTAATTATATTAATTTTATCAATTAGTATTTATGTATAAATACATATGTATGTTTGACATTATAATTATAAGCGACAGTGACCTCGTCACATCACAGGATGAATAATCGGTCTGGCAGTCTCTTGGGAAATACTTATGTCTCACTTTATCTATCTACATATATATTGTATTTGGAAATTTCCTTATATATCTTTAACTTAGATTTCCATTATTAAAATAAATGTTTGCGACTTAATCGCAAAAAAAATAAAGCGCGTAACTCAAGATAGAACACGATGGCGAAGCACTGTGGATAGCAAAAAATACTTAGGATTTAAATACAAATTACAAATTTGTTATGTTAATATGTGAATGATAGTGTAGCGTTGAATAAAATATAAAATGGGATGTATCAGTATGCACATTGAGCAAAGCATGTGATATGACAGAAGTAATAAAAAAGGAGAAAGGGAGAAACTAAAAAAAAGAAAGGGAATCAATATGACTCAGAAAAAGAATGAAACTATAAACTCCAAAAGGTTTGAAAATCATAGAAGATTTCACGCAAACTGCCGTCAGTTTGATCCTGGCGCAAAAATTAACGTTAAATTTACATAAATATATTTCACTAAAAAGTAAGAAGTTATTAAGAAGGATTAAACTGATCTTAAAGTTATAACATTTAAGGTACTTAATTTTTAATTATAAAGTATGAGTTGCTGTGTTATTATTGGCGTTTATTTCTGTGGGTATCGTACTTACTATCGTAGGCGGGTATGGGATAAAAACTAATCTGCAATCCCTATTCTGCCGGGCTTGGAGATTACGGTGACACTCCTCATTTATAAGGAAAGTTAATGTCTAGCTAGACTGTTATTACGGCCGTTGTTATTTGTTGATATAAGTTTTAATTACAACTTTTATATGATAATACCTGTGCTTGCTGTATTGAAATCTCTTGTTTTACTCTCGGTTTTTGTTTTAATAAATAAATATTATTATAATGCTTCTAACTGTTATTAAATGAGCGATGTGATCCATTTCTTTCTAATACAAGAAAAATATTAAAAGCTTTGTTGAAAAGGTTATCTAGTATTCTAATTTTAAAAGAAAATGTCGTTTATTACTTTGCTTTGATTTTCCCTAGTTTCGAGATTTGCGATGAGAATAAACGAAAGACGTAGTATTTGATTTATTATAAAGTAACCGCATTACTCGCGACTGAAAGTAAAATAATAATAATATTTACGTAAACGTTAATTATCCAGTAAAAGCGATGTTTGATTTACAACAACAAACTCATAAAACTGTATCGTCAGTGAGCATCTATTCATCATCGATCTGTCCGAGTTATCTCGTAGTTTTTGTTCCATTAATATCGGTGCGTTAACCTTTTTGCGGGTAAACTTCGGGTGTATTTTGCTCTAAATTGATCGACTTACGTGCTGTACGTCTTAATGTGGGTATAGATTGGAAAGGATATGCTTGGTGCAATTTAGTTCTACGCGTATACTTATCTCATTTAGTATTTCATCGATCTTTGTTAACGAAACCAATGGTTCAGACAAAATCAAATATTAATACTATTGTTAAGCTGCCGGCCAAAGGTAATTTGAGATGTTGATTTGGACTATGATAATTGGATTGTAGAATTGTAAAGACTACATTTTATTTTCCTTGGATTTGTATAGAAATAAGTAAAATGCAGAAAGTTTCTTTTCGGTATTCAGACTTTTGAATATATAGTCTTCGCAAACGATTGACACTGACGTTTTTCTATGGTGTCTTTGTTGCCAAATCTAGAACAACGTCAAATTTAGTTGTGACAATAATTGTCACAATTAATTTGCTAACTGTGAAAAGAAAATGTAACAAAATATGACATACTAAATATAATTACAATATGTTATAAAATAAATTGTAATGAATAGGAATTAAGTTTAAGTTACTTGGCAATTGTTGGAAAAATACGGTAAATAATAAATCTCTACAGCATGAGATTGCAAAATAGGCGGTTTTCCTTAAACGAGAAAATATCTTACTTCAAAGCTTCGCAAATAGGGATTATAAGCATTATTTTAAATAGGTTTAAAAGCTTAAGAATATTGGTTTTTACATTTAAACAAAAAATAATAAGCGACAGTTATCCGAGCGGTTAAGAATTGCACGTACGATCTTATATCGTTAGTTCAATTCCGCCTAGTGTAAGACGATTGAATTGAACCATATTTGCTACTTCAAGAACTTTGAACTTAGTTGAAGTTAACAAGTTTTGGTCTTGGTGCATACTTGTAGGTGAATTTTAGTCATATTCATATTACGACTTTTCTTTATTCAAAATTCCCTCTTAATAGAAACTGTTAAAATGTAATAATTTATTATTAAATTATGTCAGTTTTTAATATTCATTAATATTATATTAATACTTATGAAATATTCTAAAAATAATAATAATAATAATTTTCTATATTCATAGTTCCACACAATGATTTCCTGTACCATGGGTACCATTATAAGTTCCAATACTTAGTTGCGGTCTATTTAAAGCTACCACGAAACGCAGCTGAGCAGTGACGAGAAACAACTAGTGATGACCTAGACACCCTGGCATCGCGAACGCTATTTTGTTTATGGGACCATGTTAATTCATTATACAAATATGATGGAGATTCATAACGAATCGTACCAAATAGAAGGGTAGCGAAATGAAGCTCCCTGTAGTATCTCATTTTTATTATATTAGCTTTATCTACATAAGGTGTAACATGTTCCCGTGGAGCTATATTAAAACAAATTCTTGCGCACGTATTTTGTACGCGCTGTATGAGATTTTCTGTTCGATCTAGTAGACGGGGTCCATATACAGCGTCCACGTAGGTAATACTAAGGAGTCCCAGACTGTTATGTTGAGGTAGTCTCGAGTTCGATATAGGACTTTAAGTAGATAGAAGCAGTCACGCACTAGACCCATAATATGTTCTTCGAATCTAATATTTTCATCGAGAAGAACACCCAAATTACGCGCAATAGGTACCCGTATGGCCTATGGATATTTTTATTTTTTATATTTAGAGATGAATGAATGAATATTTCGCCACTAGTTAGACTGACTTGGATTGGAGTTAAATAAAAGAGTGAATAGTTAAGCATAGAAAAACGAATTCATCTTTTTATTGTTAGTGATCTCTTCGACATTTAAGTAAGTAGAATAAATGTCAAATCGATTTGATAGAAACGTTAGCCGTTGAAATTTATATACCGATTTTCATTATTTGAATGGTGTTATTGTCTCCAAATCAAATTTCTTTTTAATTCATCACGTAAAACGGTCAGTTTTAGAAGTCAGCGACCGAGTTGACAAGGCCGAACAACTGCCGTCACTGCGTACAATTTTTGTCACACTGCCAACTGTATTATGTAGTGTGAGAATGACATACTTATTGTTTCTGTTGTAAACGTATAAAGTACGCGAACGTAAAAAACTTGTGTTGAATTGAAATATGAATTGCCAATTTATAAACTAAAGTTTTCACATAATCGAAAAAGGATACAAATGATAAAAGATAATTTTTAATTATTCATCCGATGATATTCAAATTAATACGTTCTGAATAACAATCAAAACCCAAACTTTTAAGTACTGAAAGAAAATCATAAGTTATCCAGGGTTCAAAGTTTTAATAATTGTAGACAACTGTAATGCTTTTTTTTACCAGAATAGATATTTTTGTAAAGAACTGTAATATGACCATTTTATTAAAAGTTAAATTTCATAAATTACCCTCAAAATTGAGGGGTGCAGCCAAGATCGTCACGCTTGGTGAGCGAGCTGACCATTGTTGCTTTGTATGATACCACAAAAAATGGGGTGTTTCTATTAAATACTGGAAACCACACAACAATTCTAGTTGAGTTATTATTAATCACATTTAGCGTATCCTTCATATAAAAAGTATGCAAATTTAGCATTAAATCTATAAAAAAATGCTATAAACTTTTAATTGCAATTCAAAGTTATAAAAAAACTTATTCTGTGATGCAAGAAAACAAGTAAAAACCGCTGCCGCTGTGGGGCTGTAAACTCTTTTTGATATCTAAGTTAGTTGCGACTGGCCGATAGGGGCGATATTACGTATCTGTTATACGTCGCTTTGATGTAAAGCAATATAGATAGATAAAGCTTTGCATATGTTAGAAGAATATGTTTGTAATTTCTCTTTATAATTTGATACTATAAAAGTTTCGTTGAACTTTGTGTTCTTATTGATGTTACACAAATATTACTGGCTGTAGAAATGATTTAATAATTCTCCTTTATTAATTAAGTATTTAGCCAGTAGGAACCAATTAAAATATGTGTATATAAATATAATATTAAAAAATCTTTTTAAAAATAAATCATTTAATCCAAATAATAAAGTAATGTCAATACGTGTATGTTTATGGCTAATGAAAATGAAAATGGTTTAACGTGTTTAAAATTTGATGCAATGTTCGAAAAATAAAAGTGCAGTACAATTTTAGTTTAATGTATATATTTCTATGGGCCTCGATGCTTGATAGTAAATAAATGAGAATAGATAAAAATTATTAAAAAAAGTCGCTGTTTAAATAAATTCGTATAGTGATATTTGTGTCTTCAGCTCATTTTTACCGACCAATTTGATAGTATACCCAAAATCTGTACATTAAATTAATAATATTTGGAATAACTTAAATGAAAAATATTATATACTTATATTTTAACTTTTGCCATCAGGAAAACAAGAAAAACCTGTTATCTGAAAAGTACAATATATACTAAAGGTCTCAAATATTCGCCAACAAATATATCAATTTGAGTAGGTACTATTTCACTCAGTTACTTTTTCAAGCCCCCTCCTCTCTCTCTAAATTCGAGTGTTCGCTCGCAAAACTTTTAACGGTTCCCAAACGGCTACAATCAAACTTTAAACAAAGCAATACCGTCTTAAAACTGGCAGTTCTGTAAGTCTTTTGTGCTATCACAAGGGGACGCTTTCAAGGGTATTAAGGAACTTTTGACGTCCATCGTTCGCTGCAGGAGTCATTTCTATCGGTTAAGTTCGAAAGCTAACGCTGGAAAGTAGGTTATGGGGGAAAATATATGGGAGATAATTATTTTCAAGATTTTTGGCTTAAACTTCGGGAAAACTTAGGTTTTTTATAGGAGATATTTTCTTATTTTAGAAATATAAAAAACCTAAAGATATAAAAAAAATTAAAATTGTACTACGCCGGCACAATGGCCCAATCTGTGTATTGTCCACCGATATGAGAACTCGCCACTGGTCACGATGTTGGCGTTGTTGAAACCATGTTTTTGACTTAGTTTTTTTAAGATGATTAGCAATGTTTTAAACATAGGTAGAATCTGATTTACGACCTTAGATCGTTTGAACCCAACTAAATGTGACAAAATAACAATAAAGATATAATACATAAAAAATAGCATATAAATTTTAAGTATACATAAAAATAGCATATAAATTTTTGGGCAAACAAAAAAATAGCATATAAATTTTTTAATCATTCACTACCTTTATTTTTGTATCTTGAGTTGTAAGGAGTTATGTTAATTCTTTTTAGACGTTGTTAGGCAACTTTTAAAGGTTAAATTTTTAACAACCAATTAAAAGTTTTATTTCCTATAGGCATGTTCTCATTTCTTATGTAATGACGTATGAGCATGAAAACAAGTACATACATATATGAACGAAACACTTACTGATGTCTAAATAAAAATTCGGTAGTATATCGGAGATTGTATGTTCAATTTAAAAGGCAGAGATCGCGAGCAGACCCGAATCGATTTCCATTGTTTTCCTACCTTTAAAAGGGTATAGACGACCTCAATGGCTCAATGGAAAAGTCATAGCTATCGGTCTCTATATAGGCCTCAACAGGTTTTTATTATTATTCCGAGTCTCGGTATTTCGCCAACAAGATTTGGACAAACGAGGCGGATTTATCTCCATTCCCCAGAAATCTCGCGTCCAACAGTATATAGTACCGCGTAGTATATGTGAAAATATAGTACTGCTTATTTATGATGTTTTGAAGATGGCAACCCTGTTAATCGTATGGGAATGCTACTTGATCTGCCATGTGCGTAACACCTAGTAGGATGTTAATACCTCGCAAGTCTGAAAGCAACATTTATTTTTCACTGTAATTAGCTTAGCCGCTTATGGAAACGCTTTCCAATGTGAAATCTAGTTGTTTTTATTAGTTTCACCGACTCAGTCATGCAAAACTCATTTGAGAATGCTGGAGCCTATCTTAGTGTTTGTGAGAAGTAACGTGGGAAAATATAGAATTATTGTTAACACACGTGTAATATATATCATTGCAAAGTACTTTTGGGTGCAATCTGCTCTAAATCTTTGTTCCAGTTATGTGACCTTGTTAGTTTTTCATGATACTACTTGAAGTATGTTTTTAGAAAAGTATGCTGTTGTGTATAGCTTTCTAGAATAAGCCCGCTTTTTGCTTCATTGAGCGTATGTGAACTAGTTTTAAACTCCTAGGTTTCTTACTATTTAAAGTCATATTTTTATACAATTTTAAATTTGCATGCAGTTGAAAATTGTCTCCATGCTGAATTTTTCAAACATATGCTGTCTGCCAATTACCAGTCCCAGAAGGTTATGACTCAAACCTTTCATTAAAGTACAAGTAAGAATAAATGAAGACTTTAATTTTCAGTATTTCATGTAATATGTACCTAAATCCGTTTGTTAAATTAATTTATTGAGACGATAAAAAAAGCATACTTTATTATAGGCAAAGATATTTTATTATAGGCCTACATCATGTCTGCAATGCTTATGAATGACTCATTTGCTTTCCTGTCGCATAAAAAAAGTCACCCGAAAATATCTACTTAGCTGTTCCTAAATAGTTTATAGATAGGCAATTGATCTCATATCCGTATGTTCGTTTTCATCCTTTACTCGTAAAAAGCACGAAAAAGAATGAATTTTTTAAATTACACTAAGGGAATAAAGTAGTTACGTGCCTTCAACAACTTTCTCCACATTTCACGATAGTAAATCAATGGTAGAACCCAGAATTTCTTCACAGGTAGGTAGCTAATCGAGAATTGAATAGCTAAGTCTTGCTTAGTCAGCTAATGTTCATAAAAGTGTTTGGGGTGTGCATTGGACCGAAGCATGCCGAAGGACAAGTGGGCTAAAAACGAAACCCGAGAGGCGAAATTTTGCTGTTTCAGAATTATGAAAGGTATTTTTTTAACAAAGTAGAATAGTCGAACTTTGCTACGTCCGTTAAGATATATTTTATATTATTATATTTACCTCTACGCATTTAAGAGACTTGAAGATTTAAATACATAAGATTATAAAAGTTACCGCTTTCGAAGTCGCGGGTTCAATTCCCTCAACTGGGTAAATATATGTAAAGTTTAAAAATCAAATTTAAACTAAAATTAAATTAAACAAAATTAAAACGTAAAAGATTTTGTTTAAGTTTTGATTAAACTTGTTTATCATGTCCTGATGACGAAATTCGATAATCAATTTATATTAAAAACATTATAAAAAAATCAAGGAAACTTTAGATTAATTAAAGATTATCAAATCTAAATATAAGCAGTAACGCTTCATGAGTAAGTAGTCTAAACCAAGTCCAGTTTTCAAAAAATGTACCCCTGTTACATCCCTTAACGTTCTGACATACATTAAAATAAGAACATAATAACAAAATGCATTACACTCGTATATCAAAATGATGAAACCAGCATTGTATACAGTTGTTCAACGTTAAAAATAAACAAATGAATTATTTTAAAACCACGTACAAGGGAACGCCAGGATCATGTGTATTGTTTATGAAGTTGATCTTTCGCAACAAGTTCTGTCCCATAACATATTGTTTATAAGCAAAGGCGTCCAAACATTTTTGTCTCATAGCCCACTTGCTTTAATTTTCTATTGTTGGAAGACCCCTTGCTGATCTTAGATTTATGCAAATGTTTTAACTTTAAGTATGTTTTGATAGCAGTTGAGCTATTTACATTAAAACATTTAAGTTTTATTGTAGCAAATATACAAATCCAATAATAAAATAGCCAATTAAATATTTAAATAATATTTAATTGGCTAAAGAAAATATAATCAAATAGTACACTATAAAATGCCTCCTTATATTATATAATGATATTAATGTTGTATATATAGGATTGTAAACAAAACTTTTATGTACAGCCGGGTCTATTAGTTATAGTTTAAAGTAAAAGTATCAGTTTACATATGTGATTTTTTTTTCATGAAAAGCTACAAATAGTCACAACCCGCTTAAATAAGAAATATCATTGTAAACACCAATTTACAAAGACCTCCAGTTTTGTTTTCAGTTGACATGACCCGTTGCAGTTCTATATTGACCCCTAGAGGTATTCTATTTTGAGAACCATTGGTTTATAGTTACTTCACTATGTTGAAAGTGGAACGTGTTGACGCGACACATACTTGATTGCATATACATAAGTGTTTAGTTTATGATGGGAACTGTATTTCATGGCCCGTGTAGCTAAGTGTAACTTTTGATAATTTTGTTTTTTACTGAATTTGTTATTTATTATTGCGCTGAAGGGTATAGAATCAAAGTTGGTGGTTCCTTCGATATTTGAATTGTGAGACTTATTACTTTTTTTATTGTCTTTTGATAATTTCGTATGTAAGTCTTCAGCTGCATAACCACATCTACTATGCACCTTACCTGTATGTAATGCATCTGGTAATAGAGATGTAGAGCTCTGGGTGACTGGCAGTAACGGAATTTTGTAAGAGATAGTTTTTACTGCAGTCGTCAATTCTCCTACTCGGTGATCGGGGCTAATCTTAAGAACTTAAAAGGCTTAGATATGATGTTATTTCTTTCAGAGGAAAGGATCGCGTATTAAATTTATGCTACTGGATCAATTTTTCTATAGCTTATAGATATTCCGAGTTTAAGCATGACACGAGTTCTTAGTGTGAAACTGTATGTATTAATTATATAAAGCATAAAAACCATATTCAGCATAATGATATGCAACAAGTATATTGCGAGCTTTATGACACTTAAATAGTCGAGCATACTGATATACTGACCATAAATTTTTAACAATAAATAAACAATTTTTCACATATCCATGTCATATTTGGTAAACTATAACAATTATTTTTCTTTTACAGGTAATGATGGTCTTCTACTATATTTTCGAAAAACAATTCGGTAAGAGAAATTTTGATGTTGATGTTGTGTCAGTAAGTAATTGATTTATTTAGAAAATTATTAAAACAATGTCATTTGTAAACACACACACAAAAAATCATTAACCTTAGATTTTGTATCAACATTCAATATTGAGATTCCTTTGTTACTACTATATCAGGTCTTATATTTGCAAATGCATTCCAGAATTAGCACTGAATGACAGTGTAACAGCAAACACGCGTGTGGAATACGTGGAATACAGTTAAACATATCCTGCGCCGGTTACTTGAAATAACACAGATACTAGTAGCTTTCATTGCATATTTCTCTTGCACCAAAGTAAATTGTAAAACCTAGTACTAGACGGTGATCTTATTATACCATCTGATTCAGCGATCTCGTCTGTGAAATTATAATTTTGTCAACTGTACTGGATAAATATTAAAATTCATCAAGTGTATAAATAAACACAGAAGGCACTCTATCTTCTGAATCCTATCATGCTCAAAATTTTTCATTCTTACAACTGGAGGAGAAGTCTGATTCAGTAATTTTGAGGCATAATGACAAATTACAACTAGAACCGACATTTGTTTATGTTGGTAAAACATTTTGGCTTCGACTAAGATCGAAAGGAAAGGGTTTTGCTCAGAAGATACTCTAACCACTGAGCCTAGTGATCTGCACTATGATTATGGTAGTATAGAATGATGTAAGCTGGTCAAACGTTGTTCTACATGTCTTCAAATATTTACCCTGCATATTCCTTCACAATGATTATTTTTTCCCATAATTCCCGCATTTTTGGAATTGTTTGGAATAATCCCGGTCGCTGAATTCCACTACCGTACAACTCGCCATGAGGAAAAATTTCTTGGGTGATTGAACTTGGATGATTGACGATTTAGTACGGTGCATTTTGTCAAGAAACTTCTCGAACAGTTCCCTCCAGCTGTGTTTCCGAACCGATAGGACATTGGAACCTTCAAAAAACAAGCCTACAGTTTTCTTAAATGCTGGCAATGCTTCTGCACTGCCAATGGCACTGCGGATGTCTATGGGCGGTGTTGATTGCTTTTTATCTGATAACAAGCCGGCTCGTTTGCTCCTAAACCATAAAACCATAAAAAAATCTCTATAATTTTATTTTAAAAATAATGTGTGAAAATTGTAGGTTAACGGTTTTCATAATTATTATTAATATGTAGTCTTTATTGAGCTCTCATAAAATTCATGTCCAAACCAAGTTTAGCCATTTCTAAAATTAATCCTAAAAACAAAAAATTCCGTCTGGAAAAAAGTTTTAAATATTAATATAATTAGCATATTTCCATATTAAAGACCACCTTATTATAGACAGATCCTTATGTATGTATTGATTGAAGGTTTTCGAACCCTAGGCTTATTATTATTAGTTATTAATTAATAGTTAAATAACATTGGTGAAACTGTACTTATGATAACATGAAATAAGTCTTTTCGCTGAGTTGTGATTCTAATCCTCAACATTTTTAATTTGTATACCTACATACAAAACATCGCACCTCTATTCTTTCATTTTCTTAAAAAGTTTGTAACATTCAAATCAAGTTTTATAAATTACATAAAGATAATTTGCAAACTATTACGGCCACTTTATTAAACCATTCGGCTTTTGTGGTACTTAGTTTTATTTAAGGCGTTAGACACGGCAATTTGACAAAATGTGAGTGCGATCAGACAATTATTTCCATCGTGCCAGCTCTAGGTGAAGGTCAGTTGTTACGTCATCTCACAGTGTCATTGTTGGTTTTATCTTCGCTTACTGACTCATTTAACAATCTACATGGCGGGTTATCAATTACATAAGAAAAAAGGATTTATATGTATGTCAAACAAGGACAAGTAACTTGTTAGAAATCATATGACTTGTGTGTGTTTTTTTATCTACTTTAAATTCTATGTTTAGAATATTGGAAGATTACAAAATGATAAGTTTTATGTTTTAAAAGTAAATTTAATTATATAGTTAAATTTTCACAATCCATAACAATACAATAATAAATTTAATTGATTAATCGTACAATCCTATATCTATATCTATACTAATCCTATATTTATTACCTAGAACACTAACTAGATTCTTCTCCTCACTGATTACTTAAGCTTATTATTTATGAGACAAAATATCTACCCGCCTTACATATTCGTACATATATGTTGCCAATAATATTACACGTACATGTTATTAACATCGTCCATTGCTGGCGATAGATTGTAAACCTAACGTTAATTCGAAGTTTATTTTACATTCATTATTCGTTTAGTTCAAATATTAACATAACTACTTTATTATAATGAGTCTCTTTTGATTATTAATGGAGTCAGGCGTTACTTTGCGGAAATCCATCACTATATGGACAGTCAAAAGTCGGTAAGTTTTTGGTTTAAGTTCCAAATAAATCCACTAAACCCAACGGAAAAACACACATTATTAATTTTCTGTTATTGTTTTGCTTGTCGCGGATCTTAGCTAAGTAAAACTTTTGACTGTCCATAAAGTCTCTTTTGCGTTCTGATGACCGATCTGAATAGTTTAGCCCTGATTTCTTCGCCGAAATTATGCTAAAATATTAAACAATATTTTTTGTTATTTTTTCAAGTTTTTAAGTAATTGTTGTTGTTGTAAATATATACTCGTACATATTTTTTTATTTTAACTACAACTTTTTATAGTCAAATCTATACGGCCAAATTTATGACATTGAGGCCTTAATAATTTTTAAAGTAATAAAACTCTATTCTCAAACATGAAACAAATGTTGTTGAACCCAAAACCGACGTACTTAGATCGTTATCAACGTGTTGTTATTAATTGTTGTACAATATTTCGACTGCGCTGGTTACGATTTCATGGTATCACGAAGGTCCTAACACAAAGTTGCAAAACAAAGTTATTTTACAATTGTTACAATTTTAAATGTTCGTGTACGACATTTGATCGTAATCACACACAATTTTTAATAGTCACGCATTAGTTGTATAAACGCGGTAAAAGCTTTATTTTCCATTTCGCATTTACCGCTGGCAGCGAAAGTTTATTTACCCAGTTATTAGAAAGCTAACATAAACGATATGAGAGTAAACAGTATATCAATTCGAGTCGTATTATCTGTAACGCTTATCATTAACATAATTACAAAGCAATTCTGCGTAACTCATTAAAGAAAATGGTTACATAAGAGATTTACTCTTAATTGTCACTCGTTTGCGTTTACTTTCATCGATTTTGTTATAATCAATAATTATAAAAACAGAGATAATGAATACCGCGGTATTAATTTTCATTTAGATAAAAACCGGCCACAAACACTGTATTTTCGATTAAAAATAATTTCGAATGCATGAAAACCAGTTTTTAAAAAACGATTTTTTTAAAAAAGAGTAATATTTGTGTTATTACTAGAATTTCTTTTGACTACTAAAATATCTATGATTTAAGTTCAAAAACTTCCATATCAAAATATTTGCGATTAAAAAATAAAACAAAATAATTCTTTCACATATCCTTTTTAGAGTGGCACTACGTATATCAAGACAGTCGGTTGAAGTAATCCAATTTAAAAGAAGAATAAAATAAAGTTAAGTTTAGAAAATGTCATTACTCAAGCAACAAAAGTTAAATTAAGACATATTCTGCTTTCGAATAATAATCAGAGTTTGTTTTAATTGCAATTTGGAGGCAGTTGAAGAACGCTTGATCCAAGCGTTATGTGTCTGATAAGGCAAGCTTAGGTGTGAAGTGAAAATGATGAAATTCTCAGTTAATTATAATTATTATTGCAATGAAAGTAGCTGTATTATATTACTTAGAAAAACCGTTCGGTACATCCGTTAGTTTCGTGCTAGAATCAAGGCAATGTATCCATCGTGTTATTGACAAACGGTATTTGTATATTAAGTATACATGATTATATAATTTGTTAAGTATACATTAAAAATCTTAAAACAATAAATTCGTTTATGCTTCAACAAATTGAATTTTTTGTTAAATTCACGTGCAATCATATTAATTTCGCCATCTTGTAGACGACTATGGTTCATCTCTTAATCAGAGAGGCATATTCTTTCTTTCTTTAATCACCACTCATTACTTCTTCATAACTACAGTCTGTTTCTTTACAATAGTTAGACTAGTATGTAAAGCAAGTAGTATTTAATTTAAGACTATGGTTCACCTGTTCATCCCAGAGGCATATACTTTCTTTGTTCAATAACCATTCATTACTTCTTCATAACAACAGTCTGTTTCTTTACAATAATTAGACTAGTGTCTAAAGAAAGTAGTATTTAATTTAAAACTATGGTTCACCTCTTAATCCGAGAGGCATATTCTTTCTTCAATCACCATTAATTACTTCTTCATAACAACAGTCTGTTTCTTTACAATAATTAGACTAGTATCTAAAGAAAGTAGTATTTCATTTGAGGTGTAAATTTTTATTTGTATCCATTTTTGGTAAATTTGTTTCATGATACTATAATGCTATTAACTCATTAATAAACATTAACTAAATAAAATTCAGCTTAGTAATGAGCACCACGTTATTGTTTATGGTTGTGGTTGTCGGCGATAGGGCAGGTTTTTTGAGTTCAAAGTGTATCACAATGAAAATTCACACTAAATATGACTTATTTTCCCACGACACAAGTCAAATAAAATTAAGTTTTAACTATTGCATAAAATAAATGATATTCATTCTAATACACCGACATATATATGCAAAAATATTTAATATTATGGAATTATTTGACAGTTTTCCTTAAGGTCATTAGTAGTCATTGCCGAAAAATAGATTTCTAATGTGTTATGTTTTCTTTTCTTATTGTGTTAATATGGTTGTACCTATGATTTAAATCTATTAAGGTATACTTCATAAAAATGACTCTTACATTTTATATCAATTATAAAAATGTAATCATATATGAAAACATGACTATTAATTGAAATAAAACAATTCCGAGCTGACACTGTCAGTTGGAAGTTATGCTCTGATGAAGGTCTGCTTGATGCGATCTGTTATCGGATACGTACCGGCTATTAGCAGGAAAGAATGCGTGTAAAATCTGTTTAGCATTACAATGGCCTGATAAGTCTTCATTTCTAATGCAGGAAATCATTAAGTGAAGAAAACAATCACTGGCGCTTTTTATCGAGATACAAAATTTGCTTGTTGCTAAATTTTTGTTTATCTTCGTAAAGTGCCCCCTTATATTATTTCTTCGAGGTGTTTGCAACAGAATGAACCTGGAAGCAGAATCTTATGATTTTAAGCAAGATGACATCTTGGGGAGGCCTCGATATAGAGTGCAATGGAAAAGAGCCGTTGAGGAAGCCAAGACCCAGAAGAAGTTATAGCAGCAAACGATGGAACGAACTTTTAGTAAATAAATGAAATATGATATTAGGACAAAATATTTAGTTTTAGAATCGGCGTATAACTGTCCACGGCTGGATATAACCCACTCCAAATTACGAATGATATTATTCAATCAAGGATTACTTGTGTAAGTATCTCGTATGAATTACCTTTTATTATGAAAATAAATAAGTCATATTTCTTGTATATGTTATCAATACATTTTTTATTATTATCATTACACTGCTATGTAAGTTATATCATCGTAATCATTCATAGCCTGCGGCAGTCCACTCCTGGCTTCCACCAAGAAGCGCCTCTATAAGATATATAAAAGAAAGTATTGTGTAATCTTGTTACCTGGACCTGGAATTTCAGAGGTTCCCGTGCAGTATACGTCATAACTTGTATTAATATTTTTATATTATAGATAAAACTAGCAAATGATTAAATTTGCATATATTTATACCAAGGATATAAATATGGGTTTTTTTGTTTATTGGAAACTACTGTAAGAACATTTTTAGAGTAGTCCTCAATAAAATCCTTTTTGATATTGAAATAGGAATGTTAAAAGTCGACGCTATTAAAACCTTGGCCGATAATCTAAGTAAATCTTAAGACGTTCATCTTCAATTCTGCTGTTTTATTTGACGAATACATGGTGTTCATTAATATGTATGAGGCGTGCGCGAGGTTGTACGAAAATTCCGACGGGGATTACGATCCCATGCAATAACAAGACTGGCCCATGTCAGCAAATCAGCAAATGGAGTCTCTGCAAAAATAGATGGCGTTGTTCTCAATTTTCGCGAACATCAGACACCAACCGACATAAATCGTAGTACCCTCATACGTCTCCGGAGATATGGTTACGAAAGGACTGGGTACCATTTGTATTTATGAGGGAAAGGAAAAGACAATACAGATTTGTAGTCAGCAAGTACGTGGCCGCTTTTTTGTTGTTCATTCAGAACATAACCTCCTTCACATTCGAAGTGTCAGTAATGTCGTAATGAAAATGACGAAATATAACAAAGAAGAATTAATACCAAAATAATGTACCAACGCTTCCGCGACTCCTGCGGTGTCTTGGTTGTCTATGGGCGGCGTTAATTGCTTTCCATCAGGCGACACGCTTGCTCGTTTGCCCTCCTATCCCATAAAAAAAATGTTTTACATTTAACATACAGACGTAAACATGTATTTTGTGTGTCGTTTGTGCTTTTATTATATTATATATACATATATGACATTAGCATATGCGCGCATATGCAAACTGAAATAAAGATAATGTCAATCATAGAAATATTTGTTCTAATCTATAAATTGAACGCGCAACCCTAGATACTGAAAGAGGACATCAAAGAAAACTATTTGGTAAACTCGTTATTAATATAAAATACGTTTACGAGTCCAATTTACTTTATTTTTTCTTTTATATTTTAGATAACATATGCATATTAATTTAATGCTTATAATTCTTAGTAACGGACATCCAAGTTATTATATAAACATTATAAGTCAAGTAATATTTTAACACGTTCAACTACAAACTGTTGAGGTTTTATGTTACATGTTCATCAGAAATATAAACCTAATTGCGCTGACTTTGTCGATAACTTGACTAAAGTAAACGTTACTTTGTAAGGTCACTATTTTTGCTTAAAATACAGATTGGTTTAATTTATAGAAAATAATATTTCTATTTTATTTTGTAGGTATATTATTAGGTATAAGTTTGATAAAATACATAAATTAATTTCTTTCGATTTCAGTTTTTGTGCTATTTAAAAAAAAATGGAACGTCGTGATATATTCAAAATAAAACTTCAACGACTTGACTTTTAAAAAAATCATACGTCTTTTGCCGTTCATATTTATTTGTAATTTTTGAAAGTAAATAATCACTACGAAGACCAAGAAGATTATTGTTTTTTTTTTTTAATTTTCATTACCAACTAATGACTGTACTTGTTTTTAAACCAATACACGTTTCCGATCTGGTTGCTATCTTCTATTGTTTAATACTTGTTCTTTGATAACTATGTCAAGGTTATTTTCGGACGTTGTTGCCGAGAAAAATGGAACATGTGCGATTATATATTTATTTTTATTTATTTAAACTTTTCGCACAATTTGTATATCAGGCAAACTTAATGCCATTGGGCATTTTCTACTAGTGTACCTGCGGGCGAAACAGAGAAGATTGGTTTGAAGGTGGTGTGGTATATTAATCATTGTTAAGTTTAAAACTGATATATAACATTTTTTTTTTTAATTTTGATTCATTGTCTTTTTTTATTTAGTAGACAGTAAAAAAAAATTTTGAGTATCTTGCCAATAACATATTTCGATACCACAGATCATATCTGAAGTTTATATGATGACGATGCAAAATGATATTTTATTTTAAAATTAAAATGTTTTCCATGTTATTATTGGCAAGTTGGCAATATAATGTAATAATCATGTAAGTAAAGCTCTATAAGATGTTCCGCTTGATATACTGTTAAATTTGACTCTTTATTTGTAGAAAAAAATCTTTTGAGACTATGCTGTGTTCGTATTATAAAGTTCATATTAATTGCGTAACAAATAGTTTGAAAAGTTTTCATATTGGAAATTCTCATCAAAATTTGCAACGCTTATCTCAAATGCAAGAACATATATAAATCAGCAGATTATATTCAGCGTCTCATTCAGTGGATTCTATCTCAATGTTTGCCTTCAATTAGATAACTGGAAGCGCATTAATTAAATCGATAAATCATTTTGAATAATATAATATTTTGAAACGTAAATAAAGCTTGACCTGAAGTACAAGCTTATCCCTTGTTCAAGCATTAGCCCACAACAAAATAATTATTTTTATATTGTAAATCATTGAAACTTGTGGTGTCACAAATGTTAAAAAATCGATAGCATTCTTTATTATTTTTTTAAATGGTTTGACTCAGAAATTAGATAAAGTACTTCATGTTAACCAACCAAGTTGCTGTTAATTTTTTTATGTACTCGTATATGCATGTATTCATTATATGGGATGTATATATAAAGATGAATACTTAGTGAATGCAATCCAACCTGATGAATTAATCGAAAATCGTGTTAGCGGCGAATGCATACACAAAGCTTATTAAATATTCACTCAGGTGGCTCAACTTTGACCTATCTCCCGCAAAAGCCTACTGGGTCATCATTTGGGAAGAAATAATGAAACTACAAGTTTTGTTGTCATGTTTTATTTATCACTTCAGGCTCTTGTCTCTTCTGTTTTTGGCATACATTTTGATACTTCGCAGATAAATATTTATGAACGACGTTGTAAATTAGGTTAAAAGTTTTTCTTCAGGGACCTCTTTCGGTTCAGTTTGTGTTTGTTATTTAAATTATAGTTAGTTAGGATTTTAAGCTTTTTGTACAAGGTCACAATTGGTTTTTATACCAGAGTGTCTATTTTTTTTCTATGTAGTTGATTCTTTTGCACTCTTGTTAGAGTGGTGATGGTTATGACTTATGGTGGTGGCTTGCTTTACGCTCCGTCGCCATTCCTCGTGCACTTACTTTCTGAGTATTATTTTTATGCCTATTATCAGACTGTTGTTCCGTGTAAGGGCGCATATCTATTTAAATGAAGCGATATTATTATATCTTCTCAATTACATTTATGACAAGTTATTATTTATTACATTAAAATAAAATATTATTATATAAGTTGTTAAATTATATCTTATTTTAATTACATTTTTGGCTTACAAGTATTCTATATTGATTCAAGTGTGTGTAAGTGGCAAGTTATTCTTATAATTTTTAAATATTTAATATATCACTAATCAAATATAATAATTTATGAACGTTTGTTTGCCAGTCTTCTTTTTTCCTCGCGTGATTTGTTCTATGAGAAGGTAAATAATTACCTATAGTAGTTAGACATGTCAGTTCTGGAAGAACCTAACTCAGGAAATCCGAGAAATTAAACATCAGGCAATGTATAGATCTCCTGCTAATTTAACGTAGTAAACTATTGGAGTCACCTCTGAATATTAACGGGACCATAATTTAAGCTTCATTTAATACGTAACACGCAGATGAGCTGCGTTACGTTCAACGTTAATATTTTTGATAGTAATAAACGTTGAAAAACAAAGCAACAAATTCTTGTACTAATGCCAGCGATACCAACCATGTAAACATCTTATTTAATAGCGAAGTATCTTATGTTTTATGCGCATTATTTTAAAATATGAATAAAAACAAAAAACTACGCACTGAAATACGGTTACACGAATATGATGATTGTATATACTTGTGTATATCATATGTATATATTATTATTTTTATATTACTTGTGGCGAAATAATGATATTTCGTCGCAAGTAATATAACATAACACAAGAAAACTACTTTATGATGGTAATACATATGTATGATGTTTTGCTACATCACTTTCTGATAATCTAGAACGTTGGCTTTATTAACTAAAAACATTTTCTTTGCTTCATTTATGGAATTTGTATAAGAATTTCGAACATGTATATCCGCAATAAATACATCTATACCTATATATCCAACGTAGGTACCGTTTAAACAACGTTACGTAAAATTTGCTGGTAAATAATTTTAATTATATTTACTAACAATTTTTAATTTTTTGTTTTTTACCTTTTTAACCTTTACCATCAATCTACAACGTGAAACTTAGCAGTTGTTTATATAGTAATTTCCATTCTCTTCTAGCCAAAGTTATCTTCTTCAAGACTATATATGTCACTACCATTATCCTTTTCCATGTCTGTAACATTTCTTCTGGCCCTTTCTCTTCTTTTACCGTCAGTTGTTACATCATGGTAAAGTACATTTTAGGAAATAGACAACAAATAAATAACAAGTAATAAGAAGAAGAAGCAAGCTAACAAGTAAACATACCTCAATGAGGTATGTTTACTTGCTAGCTTGCTTCTTCTTCTTAGTCGATTTCGGCTACATCTACTGCACACTGTATTTGTGAGACCTCACATGATTGATATAACCATGAGATATGTAAGATGTCACAAAAAGAATTTTAAGTGAAAATTTCGTGGTGTTATTTTAGAATTATATTGGTATATTAATAATTTATTATGTATAAATAAACAATGGAAGTTCTTGACCTATTTATTTAATAAGTCAAGAACTGACTCATTATTAATTGAAATTATGTATTCTAAATTTATATAAATAAGGGAAATTATCTTTTAGCCTATGTTAAGGAATAGAATGCCGCATGTTGTTAATGATAATGATTTTAATTATTGTTGTTTTTTAGTTATTAATATGGTAGTAGAAAAGTTTATCAAAATAAAATTCTCATGACGAACCACCTGTCCTAAACATACAACCTCCCTCTTGTATTCTCAATGCGCTGTAAAATTTCTTGTTTTCCTTTAAGTCTATCATTAGTCCATGTATCCAATACTCTTCACTGCTAACTTACGATAACAATAATCGGTAATATTTACGGAAATGGCACATTTTTTGTTTTGCTGTCATTATCAAAAAAACGTGATAATATTATTTTCACAAAATATCCGCATGTACTTGTATTACGCAACATACAGAAGTATCGGTTTTCATTATCGGTACGCAATGCACCCTTCTGTCATGTTGTCATAAAACTGCGAACCCAATGTAACATATAAACCCTTACATAAAACAAAAAGTCTTAGACAGAACGAATAACAACAAATTTCTAAAACAAAAAATATTAAAAGGAAATATAACTGCGTAAGGATAGCTCATCCGATCTGAGATAGTGAATTCGATTCTTCCAGTGAACGATTGTTGTGAACAATATTTTATTAGCACAAACATTATAAGCTAATGTGGAATGATTCAAAAGGAATTTGAATTTGAATCTATTAATGTATAATAATAATAAATTATTGCTAGTCCTCTTTCAGAGGATCTTAACTCACGTCAAAAAGATTCTTATTTGGGTAAGCGAATATTTTTATATATTTACTATCATTAACAAAAACTACTATTTTTACGACACATGTAAATTATTTTGTTATCACCTACACCTTTTTCCCTTGATGTTCGCAGTTGCCTCTGCTATCAGTGGAGTAGCGCGTACACATTATATGCGAGTTTTCATACCAACATTTTCCTTTGTTAATCCGGATCGAACGGACGCATTAATTTGATCGGTATTTGTTTTGACATCGTGCGTTACATTACAGAAATTTGTAAAAAATGTATTGTTTCTTAATTTTACCGATTTCGGAATAAATGAAGGATGTAATATTTTTTTCTGAATTATAAATATAAGTAGGCGTGCACTTTTTTTGAAAATGCTACGAAGACTTTCGTGGAACGCGTTGGCAGCGAAAAGGAGGGGTTCTAAGGATTCACCGCCCGACTCCCCAGACGAGGTACGTCTATTGCGTTATGCAGTTCAATACGATGTACAATACTAACGCTTTCTATGCTGCTGTCTATAAAGCGATTGTTATGGCCTTGATAGTGCGAAAATCTTATCAATGACTGATAACAGAAATTATTTTATATGAAATATTTTTTAGCAATTTATTCGCTTCACAGGTACTTATATATATTTATATTTTATAGAATACTATAATTTCACAGTGAAATTTATTAATTATGTGAGTAATTTAAGTACTGGAAGTCCAACGATCTCCTTTCATAGTGATAGCGGTATTTGTATTTCTTAAAGGCCTGCAATACTTCTGAACATTACTTCGCGGATGTCTATGGGTGGCTCTGATTGCTTTCAACAAGGCTTCACGTTTTTCGTGTCACGCTTGCTCGTTTGTCTTCCTATTACGTAAAAAAAATCATTTGTTAATATTTAACTTCCAATTGGTTTTGTCACATAATTAAAAATAATATTTGAATTTATAAAATTCAGTATATTTTTCAAGTATTGATTGAAATTTGTGATTATTTAAATCAAACTTAGATAAAAAGAAATCCATACTGTAATAATTCATAGAAATTTCTGTATGAATGCGTTAATTTTTTTGCAATTACCCAAACCAGAAGTTTACGCATCTTTTTAGAACGTGACTTAAACAGTAGGGTAGTCATGCTTTATTTTTTTTGAAATCAGAAAAAAAATTAAAAACCAAGTAAGTAAATGCTAAGTAAATACATATGTATTTATAAAGATTGAAATATTTGTGTTATTGGTTTGTAATGTGTAAAGTTTTTAATGTTTGCATATAACTTTATTACATTAAGTTATGTAATTATTTCTTGCAAAAATGCTGGAATAGATCATTTGTTGGATTTCAGTCATTGTTAGAATAGGTATCTGTTTACATAGGTTTGATCTGTATAAATTGTAGAAACCTTTTAGTTACGTACTATCCATTTGTTCCGATTGCTACTTATAATGAATTACTTGGTTGAAAATTTAATATAATATGTCAATTTTGTCGAAATATACTCATTGTAAATATTTTGAATATTAGCTTTATTTTTTTTTTTTGATTACGCCTACAAATTTTCATATAAAAGATTTTTCCTATCACGGTGGTGGACGGAAGTGGTTAGAAAGAATATATATTTTTTTTAATATAAAATATAACAACAAATTCTGAAATCTTAGTTAATAATTATCTCAAGTATTATAGAAAAATATATATAATAAATGTGTTAGTTAATTGTGGCCAAAAGACAAAGTGCATTTGAAGTTTTTCCAATCCATCGAAAGATTAAAGAGTATCAAAAGATATGTGGTATTGGATAATATGGAACGATTACCTTTTGTGTTTGTGCAGGCACTAAATACGAGTATATAATGGTTAATACAAAAGTTTCATCACATTTGCACTTAGATTATATTATGATTTCATTACAAAAAAAAACTGTTTTTTTTTTTTGATACTTTTACAATATATTTTATAATATTAATTCACTGCTAGCCCTAGAGCAGGATGTATCGTACTCCTGTGAAAACTAGTTTTCGTTACGCACCAGTTATCGCACCCCCAATACATTTTTAAACTGTCTTAAACTACGTTTTAAATCGCTTTAGTCGTTCGATGGGCCATCACTTACCTGTATATAAAGCAGTGACGATATCTTACTTTCATTACCAGGTTGCCTGTATTTAAAAGTTGTTTGTCTTTAAAAGTTTATTGAATGGTAGCTACGTATTTTCATAATAATTCATTAAATTAATTATATAAATAATTATTTTCTGTTGATAATATTCTCCGAAGCTAAAGTCTATTTTTAAGGTAAAGCATAGATACTGTATACCTTTAGTTTATGAACTCTAATTTCTAGTATCCAGTAGAAAAGATCTCGTCCCTAATACATATTTATAAAAAACAGATATTCCGAAGGCATTTTAATGTAGTAGTCCCTTCTTTCACGGAAAAATTCACTTAAAGTAAGTGCTTAAAATCCCTAGTACTGCTGATTCAATACAGTCTGCAGTTTTCATATACATTTGGCACGCTGGCAGAATTTTTTTCCAACAGTTTTTTTTTATACTAAAAATAGAAATTTTTGTTACAAAAACAAAAATATTTTTATAAATTTTAATTAATTAAATATTTTTTACGCATTTTTTTAATATACATGTAGTAGTCATTAGATAATCACAGGTACATTACAGTATTTATATTTTTTTTCAGTTTCAAATGTAAAAACTATCAGTTTTAAATGTGAAATAAGTTAAGAGTTATAAACAAGTAACCAACCATGCACCTATTCTAGAAACATGTTTATTATAGTCTTCATTCAGCTAAGAATTTTGATGTCACTGGCAAAATGCCAGACACCATTCAAAACCTCCAACGTGGTAATATCTAACGATCAATGTAGGCCTTTTCAGTTGCCTATATGTTTCTTGCCAAAATAATAAGATCTATTGCGTTCTTTTCGTAAATCATTTCAGTATATGTAACAATTAGTAAAATATATAAAATAGCATATATTTTATATGTATATTTCCTAGACTATTTCATATACAGACGCCTCGTTGTGGAGTAGTTTGTTCGGCCATCCATTCCGTATGATTTCAGATGATTGTAGTACACATTTTGTTATTTAATTTATACACACACATTAATGGTATCAAAGTATATGACCAACATAAATGTAAAAATTAAAGTTTTGAGACTAATTTATGGCATAATATATCGACGTTGAATTTGCTCTGCTTTTCAAAGTTTTTAATTTTTTAAAGTAATCCTCAAGATGGTTACGCATTTCCCATTTTCAGGGCTCTATATTACATCGTTCTCTTATCCCCTGAATATTTCTAAGATGTAAAATGCGCTGTTAAAACAAAACCAGACTAATTCTGTGATAATTTTTTTTTTAATTACTAACCTTTAACCACATACGTAAACCACCAAGTATGCTCATATGCTAACCTCAAGTAATAACTTGCTATACTTCAGCTTAAGAATTTCATGTTTCCTGTAGTTATTTTTAGAAAATGGTATGGTAAAGTACATTTTAACAAATAGATTACAAGTATCCTCAATGCGGTATGTAGGTGAATGATGTCACAAAATAGTTTGCAGAGTGAGAATTGAATCGTGGTATTTTTGAACTATATCGGTGTATTAGTAATTAATTGTGTAAAAATAAATAATGAGAGAGAAGTTCTTGACTTATTTATATGTAGTATAAATAAGTCAAGAACTTCCCACTCATTATTATTCGTAATTCTCTATTTGAAATGTATATAAATTTCTTTAAGGGGATTTTTATTTTAGCCTATGTTCAGCAATGGAATGGTCCGCATGATGATGTTGATGATGATTTTTCTTTTTGTTGGTTTTTTAATTATTAATAATGGTAAGGCACAAGCTACCCAAATAGTGTTAACGCGATGTTCCCAAAACAATTTATTTTAGTTTATCGCTACTATTAGCTTATTCACTTTAAGGTTTTTAAGAAACTCGAGACGAAGTTAACCTCTATACGTGTATAAAAATTTTAGCAATGTAACTAACATCCAAAATAACTTCTAAAATAAACTTAGATATACATAATTTGACCAGAGGGCTATGCTCAGAATCTTTCTGGTGGTTATCTTTGGGAATGAAGAAATCCACCAGAAACTGACTTAGGCCCTTTATCCAGCAGTGAACTGCTGCAGGTCGATTACGGTAAATTTCGCCCATAGAAATCACGTTCATTAAATATTGTTTATGAATAAATACATTGAGAAAATTGGTAGGTACTTTATTTTTTTACTTACGGTCATGCAGTAAACATGTAGAAGTGGCGATCGATAGAACCATTGGCTAATTTTAAGTTCATCGCCATTACGGTTTATTTGATGTGTCACAAGGTCGACCTTGCCTTGTGTGGTGCGATAATAGTGTAGTGTCTAATCCCTGTGCTTAAACCGTTTATTGACATTGTTAACTAGGGTAAGGTAAGGTGAGTTTGGATCTGGAATATGAAAAAATTATTAATATATATTGAATTGTATTTTATCAAGTCATTGGTTCTGTTTAATATTTGATTCTTTATTATCATTAGTGATCCAAGTAGGTGTTTTGGTTGAGGGTCAATGATCTCAAACGTGTATGTAATATAAACATGCTTCCGGAACCCCAACTAAAACTCCAAATAAAGTATACATTTCAAACGTTTTTAACTATAACATTCAAATTAATTCACTCACTGATTATCATCGACTTCCAAATTTGCTCCACCAAGCCCGATATTAGGACTATATCCAGTTTCTGTCTAATTTCTTTCTATGTGAACAGTCAGAATTTTTACTTAGCTAAGATCCGCGACAAGCAAAAAAAAACAAATAATAATCTATTTTTACTGGAAGAAGTGTGTAATGTAATGTATTTTGAGTGGTTAGTATTTTTATCAGTTTCGTTTTGGGGTTTTTTTTTAATTGGAAAATTAAACACTAATTATACCCATATATAAATAACATAATATATTAAACTAAAAATAAAGTTATATTCTAATGATATTCAATAATAATATGATATACGACATAATGTAAATGATTGGACGTACGTCAGATGATGTTTTGTCGACGGTCACTATGACGACAGTTGTGCAAGCAGGTGTTCTGAAGCAGCTGTGATGCTAGTACGCGTTCGCCGTAACAGTCAGACAGATGGAGTGAATTGTTATTAAATTTAGTGAAAATAATAATAGCTATTTTTGTAATCCGCCTTGTGACCATAGTTGTTTGTCTAACGGTGTGTCTGCATGCACATATTTTTCCTCGAAGCTGAAGAAATGGCATATTTGCTGCACTGGAATTAGTATAGTGAAACAATCATTTACTACAATATGGTTTTTATGCGATTATAATTGCAGCTTGTTAAGTTGAATCTCCATTAAAATCTGTTAAGGTCTTTGTTAAGATTGGGAAAGACATTAACATTTCTGATCGCTATTACGTACATACATATAAAACGTTTGAATAACAGTTAACGGGAATTACAGTGATTGTATAATAGTTTTTTAGCTAATAATAAATCGGTTCAGTTGTTTTATTATCACTTCATACAAACAGCTAAACAGACTTATTTATATTTACATAATATGGCCGGCCGATTGGCTCAGTGGCGGGGCCCTCCGCCTGTGGCGTCAATGGTCGCGGGTTCGATTCCCGCATCGGAATAAATATTTATATGGATTTATAAATGTTTATTCCGAGTCTGGTAACCCCCCCAATCCGCATTTCCTTTCCTGCCCTTTCCTCTCTTCTCTATCCTTTCCCTTCCTCTCCTCCAATCCACGGTCTGCCGTGCCAATAGATGCGTGGCTAGGGGCGAGCCTAGTCGCAAGCATGCCGGTCGTTCCGGGATCGGGCTCCCCCGGGTACTATGGTGCCTTACCTCAGCATGCAGAGCTCTGCTGGGGCTGACCTCCATCCTCCCTTGCGATTGGGATTCACTAAGACAAATTTAAGATACCTAATTTGTTGAAAATGACGGCGACGTGGTTCGCCACCCATCACGTCCTGATTCTCACGAGGGCGAAAAGCGACTAATGGAGAGCCGTTTCGCTGCGATGAATGGTAACGGATGGAGCTCTGTGGTCTCTGCCAACCCCTGCGGGGGATAGGCGTGAATATATAAAAAAAAATATATGAGTCAATGTACGATATATTAAAAAAACCCTTTTAAAATTAATTCTAAAAGAAATTGACATGTATTACTTATTTGCATGTTGCGATTATGGATATCGGTCGATTGTATTAATTAAATTTGAAGAAAAAATTTATATTTAGTCGAATGTAATGTACATACGACTTTATATGTATTTTTTTTAATTTATCCAATAATATTTATTCTTCAATATTGTTATTATATTATAATTATCATTTTTTCTTATTTCATAGATTGATACGGGAAGAAGATCGTAATATATACCGCGAAGCAAAAGTGTTGTCCACGATTTATAGATTTTTTATAGCCTATATGTTCTACTCTTGGGTACAGGGCCTCTGGATTTCTTAATGGAATGGATATTAATCTACGATTTTCATTCTTCCAAGGCGGAATGGTGGGACGTCTAGACTCGTAATAAATACTTTTTGGCTTTGCATATCTCGATGCGGGAACTGACACTGCGACCATTAACCCTGAAAACGATAACTTCGTCACTGAGCTATGGGACATTTATTTGAAACCAATTTGTCTTCATGTATAACGGCTTTCACATGTTATAACTCAAGTAATGTTTTTGTATTTTAATTATTCTCATAATAATCATAAGGTACACACACCGATGGATACAATATCTAAATACCTTGATTGACCTTTATTCATTTGTTTTCAATTAAAGCTTAAAGCTCGTTAAGCGGTAATATGCGTAGGTATGTATGTCGCTTGACCACAAATTAATAGTAGAGCAGTTAGCGATAACTGTACAATACGTTAATTAAAATAAAACTGTTATTACCCGAGGAGTTTATCGAACGGGATAAAACAATTCAAAACAAATACTTAATTATCTTAAAATAATATTTTTTGAATACAGTCACGTTAAATTTTGAGGACGAAGATACCGCAATAGCGTGTATTTCCTTCGGAGCAAAGGGTCGCTGGTTTGGTTCCCACATCGAAATAATAATTTATTTATAATAAATAACTGTTTGTCAATGTCACTTATGTTTTGTACAACACTGAGAATAATTAGGATGATTTCTCAAACTTCATTTTTCCAAATTACTAAATCATTAAATTTCAGGTGTTGGGTGTATCATAAGTGAAAAAAAAAAAAGTTTAACAAGTACTTATTAGTATACAATAACGTTATTTCTTTTTTACGAAACACGGAACACCTTAAGTTGTTTTTAAACATGAGAAGAGGTCCTGAGAATAAATGAGTTTTTGAAAATTTTTTCGCCGATTATGTACTCCAAGGAATTAGATATGGTAAGAGAGTCAGTGATGAATTTCTTTTCTTATAGACACTTACGAAACTAGGCACTGTCGTGTCCATGTTTAGTCCAACGTCTTCCATTAAGCAGTGTCCTAATTTATTGATTAAAATGCAAGAAAAATCTTTTATGTTCGTGGCGATAATCACTCATACATTATTAATCAATTGTTTACGTCCATAGATAATTGTCAATGTCTTTGTGTAAACTCTAATGCATAATTGACGATTCACTCTTCAGAATGTATGTTTTTTATAATTCAACTAGTTTATGTAAATCTAAGCCGACACTATCTATACATACTTACTATTAAGTTGTAAAATTATGCGTGGACGACCGATTGGCTCAGTGGTGGGGACCTCCGCCCGCGGAGTCCATGGTTGCGGGTTCGATCCCCGCATCGGAATAAATATATGTATGGATTTATAAATATTTATTCCGAGTCTGGTAACCCCCCAATCCGCATTTCCTTTCCTGCGCTTTCCTTCTTCTTCTCTATCCTTTCCCTTCCACTCCGCCAATCCACGGTCTACCGTTCCAATGGATGCGTGGCTAGGGGCGAGCTTAGTCGCAAGCGTGCCAATCGTCCCGGGATCGGGCTCCCCTGGGTACTATGGTGCCTTACCTCAGCATGCAGGGCTCTGCTGGGGCTGACCTCCATCCTCCCTTGCAGCTCGTGGGATTCACTAAGACGAATTTAATATACCTAATTTGTTAAAAATGACGGCGACGTGTTTCACCACCCGTCAAGTCCTGATTCTCACGAGGGCGAGAAGCGACCAATGGAGAGCTGTTTCGCTGCGATGAATGGTAGCGGATAGAGCTCTGTGGTATATGCCAACCCCTGTGGAGGATAGGCGTGAATATATAAATGAAAAAATATGCATATAATTTTGCAACGGTTTTGAAAATTACTATATATTATTTTTATTACTAGACGCATTTAATTTTTGTTTCCTATATTTAAAATAAACATAAATTAATTACACACTTGTCACATTTCTTAGTGATATAAAAATGGGTCACACATTACTATGCGTTAAACATCTCGAAAACGTGAATTAGTGTACGCGTTCTTTTCTTTAACGACCATCGGAAAATGACCATTACCACGTGTTATGGTAAATGTAACGTAGATTATAGGAAACATTCAATAATGACACGCATGTGAATAAATAAACATGAAAAGAATTATTAAAGCGAGAATATAATAAAGAGCCATAGAGAAAAGTAAGATATGAGATGCATGGAACGCATAAGTCCTTAAATAAACCTAGCTCGATCTATCTTATTGCTATCCGGATACTAATTAGCGGCTTGATCTACATTTGATTAGTCAATAGGTCGTAATTGCTACTGCATTGCATTTCAAGTTAGTTTAAAAAAGAAGGTGATTTTACCAATATAGTAATAATACCTAATTACCAATAAAACACATATAAATATTGTCAGTTTGAAAGGACTCATTATATGTTAGAAATGAGATAAAGAAAGAAAAGAGGCATATTTTTATGTAATTAAGGTTAAAATTAAATATCGATTTATAATGCATATACATATGTGCAAAGAAGTAAAACCTTTTGTCTTTATTCTAGTGCGTGAAGATTTCTTTAATAATTGTAAAGTGATCATCTGTTCCCATATGAGACGGTTTCTATTTATACTGTTCAATGAGTGCTTCACAATTTTCTCGCTATGAAAGACCTGGGAAAACTTTTCAATGAATGAAATCGACAAAAACTAACGTAGTGGTACTGTACTTGGGAAGAAATACCTATTTAAGGCTCTTAAAACTAATGAAAATATTTGTGTTACGTACATTTCCGCAAGTCAAGGGTCGAAGTCGTCGTACAATATTATTTTTTTTTATTTAAAGATGATACCTCAACGTCAATAAAACTGTGTTGATTCAAATTTTCTTGTAATTATTTTTAATAATGATTTTACTAACAACATTTTGCTTTTCAAAAATATTTGTATTATCTAACAAATTAAACAGTGTGAAATTTTATTAATGATAGTTTGTAATATGTAAACGGATATGTATCTACTGTAATTTATAGCCCATCATCGTAACAGATATTGTAAGAAGTATTGTAGTTGGAGATAAAAATTTCTCATATATAATAGACTTTTTGATGTTCTCTGCTTTTATGGTTAGTTTTATTTTCTTATAGTTTGGCATAAGCCGCAGCGGATCGGAAAGTCGATTTTCCTTCAGGCTCTGTTTGCAACTAGGTCTCGTATGCGGGAATGCTTCAAAATGCACTAGACATGCTTTCAGCGTAGTAATCGCATGTCGTCTGTAGCCTGTTTAAGACGGTGCACGCTTACTTGTGAAGTATATTTTCAATTTCAGATTAAATTTCGTCACACGCCTTCTATTTAATATTTCTCCATATAATTACATTTATAATTCTTTTCTTGATTTATTTTGTCAAGATTTGCTTGAAACACATGCAACTTTTGTTTTAACATAAAGTATTTTGATTTATATATTTATTAAATCATGTCAGACATTCATACTTATATTTTAAAACGTATTGTTTATACGTATGTTTTAAAATTATATATTTATACTTGCCTCTTCGAATCCCAACCCTACCGACAATATTACACATGGGTGATGGTGATAACTAACTATCTGATGACTTGCTTGCTCGTTTACCTATGTTAAAAAAACATCACTTTTAACTGCTACACCTCTGTCGTGTATTCTCCAATCCTTTTGAATGCGTTTTTACGTTGGTCTTATTTTATTGATAAATAAAATTCTCTACGATTCCATCTTTCTATACAAAGCACCATTCTAATGGATTCACTTATCTTAATAATGGCGACTCGTCTGTGTTGTGTTTTTTTGGCGTTAAGTCACGAGTGACTCATACCGCAACAGTAGAGGTAGCTAACCCACCTGCGAGATCGGACAGACTTAAAATTTTCTTTTTAATTTCTTTTTAATTTATTATGTGTAGGCGCTATACTATTTTTATTACCAACTTGTATTTAAATGTCCACAAGGACAGTTAAATACAAGTTGGTAAAAAAAAATAGTTGATTCTAAGTTGGTAATAATGTTATTAATGGAGTCAGGCGTTACTTTGCGGAAATCCATCACTATATGGACAGTCAAAAGTCAGAAAGACCGAAAACAATCGAAAAGTGTTTTCGGTTGTCTTCCGTAGAGTCTACTATACCTGAAGATGCCTCGTGTTGGGGCGAAACACGTGTCGTTTACAAGATGGAAAAGTGATAGTGTGTGTTTGGCGTTGTGTATAGTGGTTGGTGGGTGGAGAGTTGATGGCCGATTTTCGGTAAGTTTTTGGTTTAAGTTCCATATAAATCCACTAAACTCAACGGAAAGACACACATTATTAATTTTCTGTTATTGTTTTGTTTGTCGCGGATCTTAGCTAGGTAAAAATTTTGACTGTCCATATATTGGTAATAATGAATAAATGATTCTATTTTAGATTTCGTGGTTGCTCTTATCATCATTGTCGCTTGTTTCTCAGTGTGTGTGGTTGCAACTACACATACAATACAGATTATCTCAATATGGCGTGATGTACGCAAATAATATCATCTTCTAATTCCTGTTCTGCGGTCAATATTACTGAAATATCAATACAATTGTGACTCAAAGTAATGACTCAGTATGGGTTCCTTTAGGAAACGATAAATTCATTTTAAGTAGATTAATATAAAATCGTGAATTTTCCTTGTTAGGTACAACTTTTTGATCAGTTTTATTTTTATTCAGTTTCATAACAAAACTCAAAACAGCATTGAAAACTGCATGGCTATCAAAATTATTAGTATTCATTCTATGATTCATAAGTGAGGAACATCCATAGTTCCGCATCCCTAGATCCGTACTAATAAATCATTAGGAAAGCAGGTACACCGACTATCAGAATGACTGTTGAGTCACAAATGTCTTATGTATCAACACTAAGACCATTTGATTGCCAATAATATAATACAAACTAATATATCTTATGTGTAAGAATATAAGACCTAATTTTCCGTGGCATATTTTGACAAAATATGAAATCATAATTCGGCCCGACGTAATCGTCTTGCCGTTTGAATAAATCAGCACCCGGTGTCGCAACAGCAGGGCGAGACAAACATTGTTTGCAAATAGAATATGCAATGCTACGTGCAACAACCATCTTTTTCTCTTGTCTTTTTATCCTTAGTAGCGATGACATTTCGTGACATTTCGCCCTACCACTTGACAATTCATTTATGTCCATCATATTTCTATGTATTCTGTGCTCGATGCATCTCAGTATTGCACTTGATATTGTATGTAAATTCGATAGACGTATTTATCTTTGATATAGACAGGCGTAGTTCCTGTCGTAACTTGCATTTAATGATGTCATTTAACCACGTTCATTTATGATCCATACCTATATCTCATTTCTAGTCAAATGCCGAGTAGCCAAAGTAGTAATGATGTGTTTAAAATTCAAGATGGATTTTATAGCAAGGGAAGAAGTAAAAGTGCGTTATAGCACCGGTTCGATTTAAATTGATGAGTATTACAAAGTATTACAAATGTAATAGGAGGGAGTAAGGCTCATCAGGCACCGACTTGGTTGGCTGGGTTACGTTGAGAGGATGGGGGAGGATCGCGCAGTCAAGAGAGCGTATGTGGGTCGCCCAACTGAACGACGTCCCGTGGGGCGCTCCAGGTACCGCTGGAGAAACATGGTGAAGGATGACTTGCGCAACCTTCAAATCTGCAACTGGCAGAAGGTGGCTCAGCACAGGGCACGGTGGCGTAAGATTTGTTCGGAGGCCAAGATCCATTTTGGGTCCCTGCGCTAACAAAGTTCTTTATTATAAATAATAGAATAAATAAGTTAACGAACTAACGGATGACCTGATGATAAGTAATCACCGCCGCTTTTAATTATTTCTATATCAATTATTCGTCTACTAATTTCCTTTTTTTCATTAAATTAATATATGAAAAATGACACGTTGCGCTGAATTTTATGTCTAACTTTATATTATGGTGCGTAAACATGATTATATCGTCAATGAGTAATGGGGTACGCCTGTTAAGTAAAGTTTAAACGTGTCAGTTTTCTGGCAACACTTTAGCGCATCAGTTGTGAATATTACAGTACTTGCACAAATTAAAAATATAACTTACGACACCGGCCAGTATGTTTGAAGTTTCCTTATTTTGCTTCGAAACGTAACCATTTAAATATGAAGTGAAAAGTGTTCGCTGCTTAAATACTTCGTGCTTAGCAAATGGATAAAAAAAGTTTCATGTTTCGTGTAAGTAAATAGGATTTAAAAGCTTACTTTAATTGTTGCACTTTATAGTATTAAAGTTTGCTTTATTCAGTAGGTCTCTCAATTCCTGTCAAACAATTTTATTGTTTGCGCCACTATGGCAAGACCATAGAGAGACAAGAGATAGTGCAGTACTTCTAAATAAATACACATAACGGTATCGGTAATTCAAAATCGCTTTTATGAATATCATGATTGTAATATTTTAGTTCTATAATTTTTTATACAATTACTATTTAAATTTAAGTACAAGTAGTACACTCTTTATAAAATCAGTAAATATAGACTATAGTCTACCGGGCACGTGACCTTCAAATGTCGTAAATAAATCCTAAACCTGGATACCAAGAATTAAAGTAGATCGCTTCCGTTCTTTAAAACATTAAATCAGTTCACAATATTTTTTATAATATTGCTGAACATTGCAAAGTTCTGTTAAAATATTTAATAAATATTTGTCTTGTTTTTCTTGTATTATATTTTTATATAAATTTTATGCCGCTATACTCGCAGGCATTAGAAAAAATGCGGATACGCTAAAATCATAAATTATACCCGTTTAAAACTTTCAGTTGAGCAATAGATATCTCCGACTCCGGAATCCACGGCGTATTTTTGGAAACTGCATCTAACGCAAGCGATCGATCGAACAAGACTAACCTAAAAATAGCCAACGAGTCGTGACCCAGTAAGAAAGTTTCAAGTTTCTATTTCCCAGCGAGAAAATCGTCCAGAACAGCGTTTTTCAAGCGACTCAATCGTAGGTGATAAATTAGACAATTGTTGATCCGTGATCTTAAATGACTTACACGAGTAGCTTTTACTGAGCGTTGTCGCATTTAGTGACGTACCTACTACTATAGATTGTTTGTATTTATACAATCGTAGCTTATAAGAATCTCAAAATCCTCCATATATCTATCTATATATAGAACTCAATTCATTTCTAGTATACTATAATATTTTGTTATTAAAAACTGCGTGTATTTTGTACGGCCAGTTTATCTCATATAACAGCACCAGTGTTTATTTAAAGTATGACCAAATATGAGCCATCGAATATGGGAGTTGTCAAGAAAAATATAGACACACTTCAGAACATAGAATTTATTTATTTTAGTTAATTCAAGTAAAAAAAAAAACTGTGGAAAAAATTATATTTATAGAAATAAATTTCTCTTATAACTATAGGCATACAACTTGCAATCAAGATGCTGATGTCGAGAAATCTACTTTCCTTCTCTAGAAACTTTCCAGTGCACTTGCTTAGAGTATTGTGCGGATTATGCAAAGGTGATCGTGGTTACACTTAATAATTCGCTGCGTACATCATAGCGACATAAGTGAAAGAGAAATCATACTCAAGTATACATATTTATGCATAAACCACAAAATGTTTGTGATTTTTTGTTGAAGAAAAAAATATAACGTGGATTTCAATTGCAAATGTTTTTCCACAACTAACCTTTATTAATTTCAAACTTGTATTCCAAATTAAATTATATAAAAGATAGTAGTAAAGGTTATTTAAATTAAGTAAAAGATACTAAAAGAAGAGACTTTATTGTTTAATATAATATTATCTTTTAAATATAATGTGTAAAAACTTATAAAGCGAATGACCGTTATTAATTTTAATAAGATTTTAACCCTTAATTTGGCAGAAAAAAAATCTTTTTTTATTTTAATTTTGTGAATAATATGTCTTTTGGGGTATTTAAAGACCTTGTAAAAAATAATAAAAAAATTATGTTCTTCCCCTTTTTGTGAAAATACATGTCCTCTGTGGCGGTCATTTGCCATAAATAAATTACAAATTTGAATGACTTGGATTTTTTTAACTTTCCCTGTGACACTTGAATGAATGTGAACTGAAGTCTTTTTGAATCAACGTTAATCGTTCCTTCGCTACTTGAATTACCCTCAAGCTGTCTAATAGTTTTTGTAACAGAGTCTTTAGAAGTATTTGTCGCAAACAGCGGACAACAACATTAACAAAAGTGAACGAATCTGAAAATAATAGCTTTTGGTGTGTACTTTTGCTTTTGTTCAAGAAACTTCATATGTTTAATAGTGACTTCATTTAATTTCTTATAAATCTTGATCTTGAATCTGTTAAGTGTTGTTTTGATAAGGTCTTTACACATCGCAGACAGTCAGTGGGAGAAAGATTGTCGAAACGTCACGAAATATGCATCCGACGCGTCTGATAGCTAATGGACTGAACTTTTGAAGATTTTATCTTTTATTTTTTTAACATTTTTATATTACTTTTTTTGCCAATTGCAATTATATAAAACATTGTTCCTAAATTTCACCGTGTCTATTATTGCTACTTATGAAATTACTTTTAGTTGCCTACATTACAAACGACGGTTCGCTTAAACCTAGCCATGAATTCGTATCGTGAACAATTTTTCCTAATACAAGAAGTATTCGTAACGTTATGAAAAATGTACTGAAAATCTATTTTTTAATGAATTTAGTCAATCAGACAGTCAAGGCATCAAGGCTGCAGGAGTAAAGCTAGTTGTGATGCAAGAGACTCGTAAGATGCGAGAGAGTCAGTTGAGACCAACCTCAGCTTGGACTTTTTCGGCATGCATGCATTGAAAATGCAGTTCTAGTAGAACCGTGGTCGTTAATTTTTTTTTTCAATAATGTCTAAAGTGTATCGTAGCAATGAACATTATATAGGATATTATTTATTGCAATTGAAAGAAGAAAGAAACTAAGATGTGATGTTACCGTTGATGATATTGAAGTTAGAACGTACACTAATTGCACATACGAAGTTTCTTTAATAAGAAAAGCGTCGACGTCATGCGACGCTCCATGCATGTACATTACGACGTACATATGACATAATGATCGTAAATGTTGTCTAAACAGCAGTAGCGGGTTTTTCGAGTTTATTGTAATTTTAATGTTGTTGAATCGTGCCTGGTTTGATTATCTTTCGTTAGTTATTTAACCATTCATTAGTTGTAGTCGTTTTTTATATTTTCAAACGTGGGTATTTTATATATATATATATATATATATATATATATATATATATATATATATATATATATATATATATATATATATATATATATATATATATATATATAAATATATATAATTTTAAACGTTGCTTGCCAGCATGATTTAAAGAAAAATCCTTTTGTACATGTAAGAAAATAATTGCAACGAAAAGTGTCCCCATAAGTTTTTTCAATTTGTTTCAATTACTGCGCGAACGCAGCAGACGGAAGAGGCACGTGGGTTATAGTGATCGTTAGCCCAGCTCTTGGAAAAGTAAAAGTCTCAATTTCGCCAAATAGAGTATGAAACGATTTTCGTCCTTCAGTAACATTTTGTTCTAGGAGCATTTATTTATTATAAATTTGACTATGAACGATACTGAAATTTAACAAATTCAAACCATAAACATAAATCCCAGTTTGGGCAGTAATATCAGCACGAGGGATAATCGGCTCGTACTGTTTAAAGATCAATGAGGTCGAAATTAAATATCAATTTGGAATAATTATGTAAAATAATAATATATACATATATAATTATAAACTTTTTAACGGCAGTACTTATAATAAGCTTTAGTGTATATTCTATATTTTTCAGATTCTCGAAACTTATAGATTAGTAAAGCTTTATCACCCGCAAATGGATACAAGCCTAGACTCAGAAATCAATTGACGAATAAGTGATATAAAATTTCTAACTTCTACTTTAAAATTTCCCAAAAATTTCTTTAATTGAAGTAAAGAAATCAAAAAATATTTTTTGACCGCGTTCATTTATAGTGTTATGATTATATATTTGACTTCTGCATTTGTATCTATTTGTCAATTAAAGTCCATTTTTGTTTTTCAATTAACGTCCAGCGTTTTCGTCAAAACATACGCGTACAGGTTCCCGCAGAAAACTGGCGTCTGAGTGGTAGCTTAGTTACCGCGCTTCGTACGGTGAGCGGCTGAGTTCCGAAGGCCCAACAACCACCCCCTCCCCCTCCCATTCCCACTCCCATAAGGACACTTTCCGTAAAGGTCGGAACTCTTTCGCACTGCCTATGGCGCTGCGGATGTCTATGGGCGGCGTTGATTGCTTTCCATCAGGCGACACGCCTGATCGTTTGCCATAAAAAAATAGGCAAAAAAATATCCGTATCACATAAAAAAATAGGTTTAATCAATTTTATACTTTTAAGATTAATGCATTAATTAATTACTCTACATAACTAGCATTGAAATATAACTCTTTAGTAGACTGTACGACATTGAAACTATTAAATCAATATCACTTGAAAGGTGAGATGTATTCAAATTATACTACAAATTATCTCTCATTACTATCGCTTTCAATTTCGCTTCAAAATATATAGCGTTTATTACTCATGGATCTTTTGAATAGACTGTTGCTACTGCTAGTACTGTTGCTAGACTGTGCACCTGCTGCAAGAAGGTGTAAAGTGTATATGGTACGCTCGTTAGGATTTCAGTATTTATACAGCATTATTTTTTCAGCACATGATCTAAAAACTAATGCGTCTCGTTATATTTTTGCCGGATAACTTAATTATTTATTGAGAAAAAATATCGTTTTTTTGCAAGGATAGTATTGTATACGCCGAGCGTACAAAATGGTATATAGAAGTAAAAATACGGTTTTTTAAAAATGATAGTAAGTTATAAACATACTAGTATGCGACTCAACTGATGCTATACAATCACCACCACTACATAGACATACCTAATGTTATCACAAATGCGGTAGGTATCACAAATGCGGTTCCAGCTTTAGTTGATTAAATTTCGCTCGTAAATTTCTTATATTAAAATACATTTTATATGCCCGGTGCACCATGAAAAGTAAAAATAAATTTATGTATTTCCCGGGACGGTTTTGCCTCACAGTTAAATTTTAGTTTTGCTGGGACTGCTATTGCTGCGGTCTTAATGAACGGTGTAGGATAGTTTTTAACTTATGCCAAACATTTGTGCCCACGTAATGTTTTTACAGTCAACATCAAAAATAAATATGCCTTCACTATATACTAAATGTATACTATATACTAAATGTAGTTAAATCTTTTGTATTGATTACTGCTTTAGTTTAAGTTTTGTGAGAAGTAAAATTTAAAATTGCTAAACTTTGTGAATATTGTTGAATATAGCAATAATATTATAGTAATAGTACATAGTTAATATAAATATAAAATAATATTTATAAAAATATTAAGTATATAGGTAAATGTTAACTACTTTTGATTCTTTTTGTTGCCGATCCTGGATAAAAGGAGGGAGAAGGAGACACTTTTTGACATAATGCTAGTTTATCAGAACAGTGAATTTAAGATTCTTTTATTGCTTTTTGTGTATTGTCATACTAAAAAAGTTTGTTGTGGCCACTTGATTCGGTAGACTAAAAGTAGGAAAAGTTCATAGAATAATAAAGTTCTCATTATTACAAACTTGCCCCTACGTCTCTAAATCAACCTATGATAAGGTTGTTACACAAATAAAGTATACTCTATTTGTATACTATATAGATACTGGCGTCGGGATAAAATTTATCGCACATGTGCGTATCATGGCGTTGTCGGTTTTGAGTCGGCTTATTGTAAAACTTGCAAAGAATTTCTTCTTTTCCCTCGCCAGGTGTATCTTGCACGGTAAAAATGGGAAAATATAATTTTATATTCCTTTAGATAGTTTGTGGTCAGCTGTATTACTTTTCATATTGGAAATAGTTAAATGATATATTGTGAATCAAATTATTATCATAATAATGTAAAATGAACTGTTCTGAAATTAGGTTAGTTTATCTTAAGTTTACTATCCACGGTAGATATCTATCTACTCATAAGATGGAGTATTTTTATTTAAAGGTACAGTTCAAAATAAAAACGGGTCTTCATATTTCTTAAAGGCCGGCAAAACTTCGACAATGCTTTTGGTGTAACAGATGTCTATCGGCGTTGATTATTTTCCATCAGGTAATACACATGCTTATTTCCCTCCCTATTCTATAAAAAAGATAGAACTGATAGTTCTTTAGTTCAGTTCGTTCTAACCGGCTCATTCATGCTATATACATACATACATATCGTCACGCTTGTCTCCCGTAGAGAAGGCAGAGACCACAGATCTCCATCTGCTACGATCTCGGCATACTTCCCTTGCTTCCTCCACACTCATTATTTTCCTCATGCAAGCCCGCCGGTTGAGGATACTCTTGACCTGGCCTTTCTTAAAAAGTTCAGCAATTTGGTCAAGGTATGTTTTTCTTGGTCTTCCTCTTCCGACCCTTCCATCCACATCCGCAAGGTAAATTTCTTTCGCCAGTCGTCATTCATGCTACAGACAAACATTATGCCAGCAGTCTATGTAATTTATGCTTTAAACAATCCACCAAGTCGAAAAACTAATTTCCACGAAATAGCATTTCGATGTTGACAGCTTCAACCGATTGACAAATTATAACATGAATTAATTCAATTGAATGCGATGTGTAGCCTGATTTGGGAACAGGGGCTCCATTCAAATAATGCACGTAGGTACGTGCCATGACTGTTTATAATGTTTAAAAGGACAGAACGCGCCATTCTGTCTGCGATAACAAATCTGACTCTAACAGAACTAACATATTATGTTCTGTCTCATTTTAATTGTAATAGAACTATTAACGAAAAGTTTTACCTGATGTACATATGTAATGAATTGTATACGAATATAAAGTTTAATATGACATCTTCGTTCACTAGCGGTTATTTAATTATTTAATGTCTGTAGAGTACAACTCGCCATTGCCACCTAGATAAGCTTGGTGGGTTCATGTCCATTTCTTCATAAACGGGAAGGCCCCATCCCCACCAATAGGACGTATATGGACAGTATAAAAATGTCTTCATTGTAATAACACAAACGACTACATTATGCTAAGGTTTTTATGTATTTTCTCATACCTGGCTTGCCAAGGTCAGCTGACAGTTGTCACGTACAACATTGTATGTGTGACGATCTACAATATACTACGTACATTTAATTTGCGATAACTTGAAAAGCTCCTTTGAGTTCACAAAGTCATAAAACTTGAAATTTTGAGATTTCTAATATAGCAAATCTTATAAAATAACATGTAAGGTGAACTCCAAAACTTTGGAGTTCAAATTATACTTTATTTTACCCGTATTTCACCCGCCTTGACTTTAGCTATTGAACTTGCCATCACGTGATCTTACATCAAGATATCATCGTTTTAATTTTTTGGAAAATCCTATTAATGCGCCTGCGCTCTTAGTTTTTTTTTTTTAATTTACGCGTAAAACCCTTTTAAGTTTTTAAACTGAAATTAAGCTTGACCAAGTATTTTATGCTCTCTTGAAAATCTCTAAAATCTAAGTTTTACGGCCAATGTGATATTTGCAATTATCATCACCAATTAGTAATGAAAGTTACAAAAGAAATCTTTTGTAAAGTGTTTTTCGTTTTCTTTTTATACATAATAATATAAAATTGTGTCCATATAATCGAGATACAATCTATGCAACACAACTGCATCAGTGCTCGGGTTTCATTAATGTTTTATATTAATAGATACACGCCTGTTTCTGCTTTCCCGGTAACTTTTGTCATAGCAATGCATTTAATTCAGAATGTACTCTTTTCTTCTGTTCAAGACAATATTGTAAAACCACCTCGCTGTTGCTATATTAAATAACTTTATATTCAATCGCAAAATGTTATATTCAATTGTTAGAAACATTAAAAAAAATGAATTATCTAATTGCTTCATCAATGCTCTGTATCGATCATTCAAGTAGTTGGTGCAAGTGGTTTTCAGGATTTAGCTTTATTAAATAATTTAAAGACGTATAATAGCAAAACTTGGCTTTTTGTGAGACAGTTATTGGAAAGAAAAAGAACTATTCATCATATCGTTAAAATGTTAAAATGCAAGGTAACAGATTTTTTATGGAAATAAATTATTCTTTGTTTAATTTAACACTGTGTAATTAATATTAAGTGTTTCAAAATAAGTTCAAATCAACTTAGACAACTTAATATCAAAAATGAAGGTCTGATGTATTCTTAAAATTTATTACCTCTTGTATTCTTAGTAAGACTCAAAAAAATATTATTATTACGTATCTGGGTAACCCACCGATCCGCCTTGCACAAGTATGATGGTTTATTGTTCATTTTTCCAGAGATAGAGAGGCCCTGGGTCCAACAGTGGAACATATAAATGTATAAAAACTTCTCTTCCCACGTACAGACAAGTTATTGGACTAGAACTAGGACAGAGTCAGCTTCCACAACACAAATAAACCGAGTCGTATCCATTATCACAATACAAATACTTACACCGATAAAGCTGTGGTACATACACAATGTATTGATTTACTTCCTATCTCCCATTACTAAGAAATGTGTATAAATTATGTCACTACATTGTGATTGCGGTAAATGTGTTGTTTTATTATAAAGCGCTTAATAAATAAAACTGGTTTCTAAATAATATTAAGATCATATTTCGAAGGTTCTTATTGGTTTGAAAATATCGCTGAATGCAGCTTGTTTCGCTGAGTGGTGGTGTATGAAAGAAGTATTTAGTAACCTTAGACACATACCGTGTCATATGTCCATGTCAATATGTAATATAAACAAAAAAACTTGAGTATTCATAAATGATTAAGCGAAAAACAGTTTTCGCAATTTTCAATTTCAAAGTTTCTTCCACCTCCTATACACCTTTAAAAGCTCAAGCGTACATTTAAAATGTTTTTCCACGTAATCGACTAGGTTTTGAACGTGTTCTAAATATACTTATATTCAGATTCCATTATTTATTATGCCATTTTGAAATAGCAAAACTATATATTTCCTGGAAATTACTGCTGAGAAAAATTCTGAATACGAAAAATTGGCAACAACGCTTCAATAATGTATTGGTTTGGGAACATTTTATTAAAATTCGTACAAAATATAATATTAATATATTATATATATATTTTTTATTTAAATTATACATGTGTTGTCTATTTTGAATGATATTGTTATTAAAACATTTGAACAGATCGTTGACAAAACTAGGGTTACAACAGGCTTTTATAATTTATGTTAGGCAATTAAGAAAAATTGATAATAATTTGTATTCTTGTAACACTCATGTCTGTTATAGAATATCCTATATTCATCATAATTTACTATTAATAGTCTAAAGCGGGATAAATACACTTCGTTTTGTAACTCTTTTAGTTGAACTTACAAAAAATCTCGTAATATTGTTTTGACTAGTACTTCTTTCGCTGCAGTACAGTATACTACCAAACTGGGAAGATTTATCTATATTTGCAGGCGGATTGACAGATATAAGGTTCTGAGAAGATCATCGGTTTTTATGGATAAACGTAAAAATCATTTAAATATACTACTTATATTTGTTTGAAATACATAAACATTTTCATGCTTATCTTGAAAGCCCGTGCAACATTTTATTCCGCGTTTTGATATTTTATAGTATCAATATCTCAAAGATAAGCTCCCCCTCTATACCTTTACTTTTTCGACTTATTCATGTCTTCGCATAAATTCGGCTCCGATAAAGAACTGTTTGATATAAAGAATCACTATGCCTGATATACGCAAGAAAGCATACCTGTGTTATTTTTCTTGAGTATAGGTATATCTAAAGATACGTAGCGTTAGTATGTAGTTGTTAGTAGTTCTAGTACTTACGTAATCCGTCTGGGCAGGGCTCCAGCCTGGCTCAGTGGCTTTATAAAACTATGCTTACATTATAATATTCTCTTGACAGCTTAAGCCAACTTTTAATACGTATTGTCGTCAATGTTTGTATAATTCTTACTGTAGATCTCGATATTTGTCACTAAAAGTATAGACAAAAATATCTATGACTTGGACTTTTCAAGCAAAATAATAAAAATTCATTATACGTTACAATAAATTTTCCATTCACGGTTTTCAACAACGGCCGATAATGGTGTGAAATCTATAAAAAAAAATTCAAGCTACCTTATTTCTGAGGAAATAGACATTAATCGCTTAGTTTTATTATTAATTAGCATTGAACGCTAGTGCAAGCCAGATTGGCGTGGCAATCACACTCGGAATTAATATCTTTGGACCATACATATGTATATTTACTGTGATACCCTTCTTTACTTTATTTACAACTTACGCATCACGAGGAATTTAACATAGTATGTAATATTTTGAATCGCATGTATGTCTGATGATGTTGATAATAACTGGTGGATGATATTATTCCATACCGTTTCGTGGAATGTAAAATTTCTACAAAAACAAAAATGTATTGTAAGAAGTGTCAAATCGAAATGTAAGTTTTCATTTATTATTTCTGTTTGTTTCAGGTATTTTGGGAGAAGATTGTCAATCTGGTAAGAAATAAAGCAAGATAAACTTAAATGTGGGTTTTACAAATTATCATATTAAAATATATACTCATTGTAATTCGAACAGTGCTCTATTGTAGTTCGAGTATATTTCACTAGCATTGACTTTCTTATTTCTCAAATGGAATAAATTTCATGTTTATTTTTAAAGGTAAACTTTTGGAAGAAGTTTATCGGGATACATTTGGGACTTTTGTGTCCAAAACCTGAGCAGTGAAGTATCGAATTACGAAAGCTTCGCCTAAATGGTAAAATTTTTATGTTATACATTATCATTTCATGACACTGCAAGATTTGCTACTTTAGTTTATTTATAATTTCCAATAATCATAAGCTTGCAGAAGTCCACTGCTGGACAGAAGCCTACTCCACGGCGTGCTAGCTAACTTTATTTTCGAACAAATATCTTCTGTATCCAGAGCGTAGGATGCACGCATCAGGGTTCGGGGATGATCTCTATTGCCTGTACTCTTTGGAATATTTGTATTTTTTTAGAAATGTGCATATGTGGCGTCTTCAGATGACTTTACTTTATCTTTAGACATGTTCAGCTATTATTCGAAAGTTTACAGTCATTTTCAAATATAATATTACACCAAAATTATTATATTAATTATAAAATTTAAATTATACTTTTACTAGTTTTGTACGCATATTGAGATGCGATATTTTTTGGGGGAAACGTGTTTAACTATTTATTACATCATATACATATATTACATATTACAATATATTTTGTTTTTTTTTTGATGACAATTACAAAATAAACAATTTGATAAAAATCTCTTGAAATGTTAGCTTGTCACGTTACGTCTGATAAAATGGTGGCTATTTTACCAAAACCTTCTCCTTCTTTTTCAGTCAACTTAAAAAGTCTCTATACACATTTATCTCATATCAATTAACTTGTACACCGTAATCGAACTATATTGTATAAAACGCCACCTTAGTTAAACAAAATAACTGATAATTATATAAGATTATAAAAATGAAATAAATAAAAACACAACGACACTGATGTAAGTTGGCCTGTATTTTTTTTTATAAAGATAGGGTACTCAAAAATTTTCGCAACCACTGCATTGTCGATTCCGCCGAAAAATAATTAAAATTTTAAATGCAATAATAAAATTGTAACAAACGCTGTCGTTTTATGAAAAGGCGTTTCGTTCTTGTTTGGCAACGTAACCGCTGTTTTGTCGGCTCGTAGTATATATATTTTTTTTTCATTTTGCGCGACGTTCTCTCATTCAGTGCCTCGTTCCGCGCTGCATTTTTCATTTGAAAGCTGAAACTCGTCGGTGCACTCATGTCTGAATATTATTTTGGATTTAAATTTAACTGCTCGTACTATAAGTATAGTTTATTTGATTTTTTTTTAAAAAAATCGCTAGACCATTTACAGATAACTAAGGTGTAATTTTGATATATTGTTCTTCCGTTAGCATATGTTTATAATAAATATTTAATAAAACAACAATATATTATATATATTTCTGAAGAGACAATAAACTAGTCCCGTTTGTCGGACAACTCTTAACGTCCTATTATCATGTGACAAAAATTAAAAAAACTCTCAAAGTTCCCACAAGAATTGATTCCGTTACGAGACTCAAACTCCCAATATGTAGCTTCCAAAAGTGGCGTCTTCACGATATTTCATATGTATAGATCTTTAAACTTTTTATGCGTATATTGAAGTGCAGAATCATACTTCTCTTTGTTTGTAACAGATTTCTGATCTGATTCTACCGTAAATTGATGATTATAAACATAAATGCCATGATATTCTTAAAAAACTATTTTACTCATAGATATTTAAAAAATACGACCCAAGCTATAATAAGTTTTTTACAATGATCTTAAATTCGTTACCCTACACAGAAAATAATGACTAGTGTTTTTTTTAATAAATATCGTACACAGTATATAAAAACACAGTGTTCATATAACTTACTACGCAATAGGTTAATACTCGCTTACGAAGAGTTTCTCTGTTTGTATTTTTCTTGGACATTATTGTGGAACATTCTTTTGTTTTTATGCTGCATCATTGTGTGAAATTACCCGCCTTACCTGCGAAGCTTTTACGGGCAAACCGACCAAGGGTTTATTAACATTTCCATTCAAAACCCAACTTCACTAAGTACCACTGTATAAGTAGAACGTTTCTCAAAGCTGACTTTGGTACGAAAGGTGACCTGAATTTGCAAGTAAATCTAACAAGCTGTATACTAAAGTTATACTCATTTGCATAATGAGAGGAAAGAGAAACACTATAAGTTCAGTGTTGGTGTATGGACCTATTATCATTATTTCTATTGTCAAATTCATACGGAGCAACTTGCTATGGGATGTGGTAGAAGAAGTATATATACTATTGCTAGTCACTCGTATTGTTTTTCATACAAGTGATGACAATAATAATTTTATATTATAGAATGTTTATTTTTAGCCAAAATCGGCAGTTTTGTATCATTTGTGCAATACATTTGATGTTATCCTAGCTAAAGTTCAAATGTCTTTCATAAGAGTGTGTGCAATGACAGTAAGCACTCTCTAGTCCAAATTATCCTTTGTTGAATTTATTTCGATTTTGTCGATTCAATTCAAAGAAAACTCAGATGCAGTATCTTTGAAGAAAATAAACACAAAGTTATCGGAAAAATAATTTTATTATTTACGACAAATTTCAAACTCAGGACTTAAACTCGGAACCCTTGTCTCAGAACTTATTGTACTTTAATAACTGAGTAATGCGTCTATTCATTAATTTAAATAAAGGCATACTTATAATGATAAGTATATATATTTTGTCTATAATCTAGACATGTATATGTTTATGAATTTTACGAATTTTATCTTTTTTTTTTATTGCGACGTATGTAATTTTGAAACGAGTCTTCAACAATACAGGTGACAGCTACGTATTGAAGTAATGTAGCGGCAATTTTATGCTTAAGTGCCCATAACTTACGTAATATTGTTACAAAACTTTCCCGCTGCGCCTATCGCATTTCTAGTTTAAAATAGAAATTTGAGAGCTCCAAGTTCGCTCGAGCTCGAAACTTAAAGTGCTTGATAACGTCGTCAATTAGTGCGTCGTTGCCCCGACTTCTCTAGTAAGCCACCATGCCCGAGTTTATTTGAACTTTGTAAGAGCTAAGGATATAGTTAACGCCTGTATTGTATACATTTTCAGGCATACTAGAACATAATGTAATTTTTCCAGAATATTTTCATTTTCATATTTAATTTTTACGTTAGATACTTCATTTAGACAAATCTGTAAATATTCGTGATAAAATATTAATTGTAAAATTTAATACATTCACGAAATAAATATAAAATATATATTCTATTAATTAAATATTTAAATTATATTTCTTTTAAAAGCTATCAGGTGAATGTTAACAAAACACAACTTTATGCAGCAATAGCTCAATCGGTATGTCTCGGCCTTACGATCTGAACGTAGTGAGTTCGACTATTGAAGTGAACCATATCCCTATTACGTGAGTTCTACTATTAATATGAACCAAATATTATTACAAGAATTCTAATAATATTAAAAAAATGTCTATCCTTTAAAAAAAAATAAACCACTGCATTTAAATAACTGTCGTATAATGTATTGATTCTTTGATTCATTGAGAAGATGATTTAAAAATATAATATTTAAATATTATATCTTTATACAAAAATAATATTACAGTATCAGATTTACTATATTTCAGTATTAATTTAGTGTATGTACCAGCTATGCAATGTATTAAAATTTTCGTCTTCTTCACGAGAATAAATAAGCAAAGCCAATTTGAAAAACGGAAATAAAAAAGTAAAGGAATCTTGAAAAAGAGAAATGTAGTAGATGGACGTGTTTCTAATATTGGACTCATACGTGACAGACCACAAATTACTCACACCATAATAATAAATTTCCTCTCCATTCTTAATCTCGGTAATCAGGCAGGCATGTAATGAGTTGGCGGAAGCGTAAATGTAAGTTATCATGGAATAACTCTAGCTGGTATACATAGTCGGTACTCTGGTAATTTATTCGCCTCTCAGAATAATGGCAAATTTAATTTAATAAATTGGATTTTATTTAAATTTACATTTAAGTAGTTTGTTTATTTTCTTATAATTAAATAGCACAAAATATATGTTTTCCATTTAACTTGGTTTCATAAATGTTTCTTTTATTATATTTTGAATTATAATATTTATGACACATTGTAGCCATTTACGTTAATTTTGATCATTTAACCATCATTTAAATAATGTAACGCTTTTTTCATATTTTCATTTCACGTCTATTTGTTGATTCAAATGTGAGCTTATAATTTTGATGCTCTTCTGGGAAATCCAACAAGTGTGTGCGCAAACACAAAATACACTTTTCTTCCTTATCTTCGTTTATCCGATGTGATGAATATTACTTTCGTTACAATAAAAAGAGAATTCGCACTTGAATACATTGCAAATTCTTTATAGGATACACAAATTACAACCATAGACTTAAAAACTAATAATTTTTACTATTTGAATTTAACCGCAATTTGAAACACGAACCTTTAACTCGTCACTTTTAATATTATTTATCCATGATATAGTGAAATCAGCTACTAACTACGGAGATTCTTAAAATCCTGCAATAAATATATGTTATTTATTGCAGGATTTTAAGAATCTTCGGGACATAAAGTCAACTTACAATTTAAAATTAATTAGTGTTTTTAAACAGAAATCACGTACAATCGTTTTCATTCTAAAATAATCCTTATTGATAATTAGAATTTATTAGACACTTATGTAAAAATACACCTTGTACAACTACACCGACATTGTTTGGGCGGGCGGCATCGTTCCGGGCGTGGGTCGATGAACTCGCTAATAACTTCCGCCTACCTGAGAACGCTAGTCGTTAAGCTAGACTTTAGGCAGTGCAGCACTAAAGAGCTTCCATTTCAATGTTTGATTACATTGCGCCTTCAGCGTTTGATGAGTCATAGCTTTGTCTGCAGGTACATGAAATTCGATTGAACTTATTTGAATAACGTTTAACTTGTAATTGATTCAAGTTCGCTTATTATGTATAAAAGAAGATTTGCAATTGTGTTTTTTGAATGTTTTTATTATTTGCTAACTGAATAGATACGTGGGGGGACAATTACTAATAATTGTCAAGTGGGATGACCATAAAGATAACAGTTTATTATCGAACCAAAGAATGTACATTCGGTTATTTTTTATTATAACGTAAGTAAGCTTGATACTACTATTGGACTATTCATGTAAACCATTTTCCTAGCACAAAAATTGTTAACTAGATTAACGAGAATGGTCAACAAGATTTCTAGATATTACAAAACATTGCTAGTTTTCTTTAAAAAATACATACAGTTTCATATAAATTACACATAAATACATAACAATTATATAAATATTATAAAATAGGACAGCGCGCTATCTTCAAAAATTGAAACGGCACGTTTTGCAGTAAGAGTTATGAATTCAACATCTCCATAAAGTAAATATTTATATGGCCAATGGGTATTTATGGTCAGCAAGTGTTTTTTTTTTCGTTTTCTTAGAAGAAAACAAGTGCTAAGATGTGCTAAGACATGATTCAGATCAATAGGCCAATAGAGAAGCCGAACTTACGCCCTGAGATCGTAACCCCGTTCTTTACCAACTTCTATTGCTGCTTTAAAGTTTGTTTGTCCTCAAGTCTGTCACTAAGACCAAGGGAATTCTACTTCAGATTATAACTATGAAATGTTTACAATATATACTATAATAAATACAATAAATTAATATGTTAGTTAATATCAATAACTGAATCGAAATACTTACCCTGAATAAAACATGGATATAATAACAACGAAAATATACAAAGCGCTCGGAATAAAACAACCCTCGAAAGCAAGATAAAAGTTATACCTGGTTAATGTTGCCGTCTTCGAACGAAACATGCCCTTCAAACGCCTGTCAATGGCTTGTATTAGCCAGCGGGCTTCGAGTCGCTTTTCATGGAGTTTGGATAACTTTAAGAGTTGACATTTTTTTACAAACAAGTATCTTTGTAGTGAACTCAACAGGTTATTGTTAAATTATTTTTTACTGATATTTTTTAAATTTGAGTATATTACATATCAACATAAAAAAGCGAAAACGTTGTAATGAAACAATAATTACTTTGAAAATTGTTATCAGGATTCAAAAGCGTGGTCCTTTAGAAGTCTTTCAATCATACTTTTAATATATCCTGTGCATATGATTCTCATTTATTTTTATTAAATCAAATACACTGGCACTTTTGAACCAAAAAACCAATTGTATAGTTTGTAAAATAAAAGGAAATCACTGTTACAAAGCATCTTACTGCTGAATTCGGTTTGCTACAACTATTCGATTTAGTTCAGTTTCGTACTAGCTGTCTCCGGGAAATCGGACTGAAAGTTAGCTAGTTCTAAGACTAATTTAAATTAAACCTACACTTTGTACAAACTACTATTCAGTTGGCTCCATTTAAGATGTTCAAACTTCATTCATTTATATCAAACTAATAGTACGCTAGGATAATGAATCGGGTGATTGAATGGATGTTATATTGATGAAACTAAAATCCAATCCACAATCTACATCGCTTAATATAAGTTCAATATCGGTTCGTTTAATGTGATGCATCGGAAGTTTAACTATCCGTTTTGCCATAATAGTTACTATGTACTTTATCTTAAAGGGCATATTTAAATGCATATATTTATTTGTAGACACAATAGGATGAAAATGTTATAGAATGCATTGTTGTTATAAGACTCACTTGAAATTGCTCCTGTTATATATTGAAACATTGTACTATTGAATATTGTATATTCAATAATACAATGTTTCAGACTTTTAAGTATAATATATATTATACCAAACCACAAGTATCGATTTGTTGAGTTCCTCTCTGAGTCCAGCAGAATGAATAATTAATAATATTAGATGAGGTAACACCCTGTTACCCATTATCGAAATTATACTCTAGAGACACCTCAAATAAATAATAAATTTTCGTAAATGAAGACATAATTATGAACAACATCCTGAACGGAAATTATGCCTTCTTATCCAGAATGAAAGCTCATCTTGTTTTGGAGGTAGATTAATCCGAGAAATGAAAACACGTGCAGTGGCAAAATCATCAGTAAGTATCGATATTAAGAAAATGCTTATCCGTATATATATATTTCAGATAATGAGAAGTGTTGCATTGTATAATTCTTTCATTGTTTTTCAGTTACACTGCAATATGACGATCGATTCTACCTTCAGTTGCATTGCATACTTGTCTTTTGTTTCAAAATAAATATCTCTACATTTCTTTCTTCCCCATCTGTTACAATGCATGTTTATTGTTTTTATTTTCAAGCCGATATGTGACATTTCGCTTTGTTTGAATCAGTTATTTATATTAGGTACTGAATTTTAAATTTTTTTCTAAAATAGACGCTAATGCCCATCTACTGATATTTACTCTTATAAATGACACCGACATGAAGAAAAGGAGTGACCCTGTTTCAATGCGGGGAACCACAACAAATCTCCTGAAGGATAAAATTTATTACAAAGTTTTTATGAGACTTTTGTAAGGAACTCCTGTGTATTTTATTTTTTTAGATCCAGCGATATAGGATATTCGTTGTCTATCATTCAGTTAATTAAAATGCGTAAGGGCCAGTTATAAACTTGCTACAGTTTTCATAAACGTAGCAACTCTATATTTTTTTATTGACTTGCCTATTATATTTGTATTTTAATTACATTTAAATTGACTTGCCGACTAGTGGCTATTTCACAATGGCTGTGAAGATCGTTAGCTTTTTCTCACGCGAACCCACCGATTGTTCCGCTCACTGAATCTGATTTCTATGCTTCATTTTAATATTGTGTACGCAAATTACTCTGCGGCCGTATACTGAAGAAAGAAGAAATGAAAATCGCGTACAATCATAGCACAGATCCCTTATTTATGATAAGCTCCAATACTTAAACACGTTTTTGTGAAGTGATTAAATTATGTGTGAATATTCATGAGATGTTTTTTCTGGGCTGTGCATAGGGCTTTCTTATTTCTGAAGATTATTCCTTTAGAAAGGAGGAGACCTATTCCTTTATTAATCCACTGCACGTGTCCAAGGCGGATTGGCAAGGAACTCACAATTGCAATAAATATCTGTAAGCTGTATATATTGAATCCGATGCGCAAATCGAACCCGCTACGTGTGACTCAGAAAGCGGTAGGTTCTCTATTAAGTCACGAGACGTTAGTATATGTGTACATATGTGTATTTATCCTCTGGCGGCATTCCAACACGTAACCCTTGATTGAGAAAGTGAATTTTGCCACTACATCACTTAGGTTTTCAGATATGTTTTTATTTCCATATAAATGATAACATTTATCATTCATTCCACTTACCAACTATCATGATTTCACAGGCCTTAGATTGAATCTGTTCGCCTTACAACATATAACCGTTCCCATTTTTGTCTATTGCGTTCGTTTTGTGCAAACCGCGAATTTTATTACTTGATTGGATTCCATGCGACAGTCGCGCAGTTTGTTATGTGGTTTATGTATTTTGTTGATCCATAGGGAACATATTTTTGTTGTGGTTTTCATATAAAATAAAACTTTACAGTTATGGTGTTGACAAAGTCATGTTATATAACTCATATTTTTTTTTACTTTCCACGTACATATGCCCAACTGTTAGTCACGACGGGTCCTCCAGATATTTGGGGAAATATACATTAACCCACCACGCTTGTTCTAAGGGAATTGGCCAACCATATAGATTTGAAATAAATACCTGTAGGCCATACACATCTTTATCCCGATGCGAAAACTAACTTAATCATTCAGGCATTTGGGTCGTCACACTCGTGTAAGATAGTGTTCGAGCAAAGACAGCTGCATGCCCTAGCTAATTGAACATAATCGCTATGGGCCTTTAATAATATTATAAATAATAATGGTTTATTTTAGATTTCTAAGATCCTAACTCGTCGGTCACTAATCCGATTGTCTCAGTGCAGCAATAGAATAATTTTACAAGTCCTATCTAGTAATATACGGCTTAAAAACTGTTCATGATAATGTTAGAATAGTGTCGCTGGGGGGTGATATACCTTTACAGAAAATGTCAGGTATTTATGTAATCTACACATGTGTGGGACAATTGTGATCGAACCATCACCACTTGAGGTTTGCTAATTCTAATAGCTATGCTAATTGCTTAAGTTTTCTAGTGAATTTCTTATCTATCTCTCATGTTTAATTAAACGTAAATATATTATGTTTAATTCTTTGTGTGAAAAAATAGTTTCAGTCTAATCTGTTTGATAAAGATGGAAATCAGATAACGTTCGATATTTCAAAATGACAATGTTATGTAAGCGTTCATGCATACAGATTTGCCGTTTAACCTTGAAATACATACATTTACATTCGATAAATATTTAATTTCACATCGTTATTCATATCGACTGTTGTACTGCCACTTTATTCATTGTATGAGTCATTTGGTTTTGTTTATCTAATGAAATGCTTTACAAGAAAATTAAAATCATATATCCGCAACCTGCGGGCGTCCTGCTCGTGAGTTCTTCTAACAAAAGTATTTGTAAAGGCTTTAGGGTCGACAACGTCATTTTTCCACAGACAAAAAAAATCATATGTATCTCCACTTGAATTCAAGCCTTTACTATCATTTTTATTCGTTTTATACCAAGGACTACCCGGCTTCCACGTACATTTTTCCCCTTCGCAAGGTTTCTTCATAACTAAAACTGAAAATATAAATTTTCTATATACAGTCAGAAGTCATTCGCTTTTTAATCTATATAATATTTTATCCATAGAAAATTAATCTTTTTATTTTATTTGAAAACGTCATTATATATTTTCTCACGCATTTTATTATTATTAATAACCGTAAATAAATTGTAAAAAATTAAAAGATAAAAATCAATCAAGTACATAGAGCGTACATCCTATGACCTTACAAAACGCGGGCGCGACTCTTTTCGGCTAACAATGTATGTATGTCACATAACAGTATCTGTCGTGGTCAACCTGTTTGTGACTCGCCTGAGGCACGTTTTTAGTGTAAACAATTTTTCTGCACTATCCGTACGTGAATTGGAGACGTGTGATCAATTAGTTTTTATCGACTTTTTTATACGGCATGTTTTAGTCATATACACTTACGCTACCTTATATGTCATCCTATGAGATCAAATAGTTAATTTGTCTTTAGCTTTAATTCTTTTAGTATTTAAATCAAAAGAATGTATTCTTCGTATTATCTCTGTTATTTTAAGTTCGTCTTTTATAAAAATACATATGTATAAGATAATTTATACATACATAATAAAAACATAGGCCTATGCTGATTTTCTCCTTGTTTGCCCTCAAAATTTTTTCGTTATCCAGCGTGCTAGACGATTTCGTTATCCAGCGTTATTTATAATTTATTGATATGAATATTGAAATGGCGAAACTGTACGTTATTTTTTTTAAAATGAGATGAAATGTAGACTCATTAAATGCACTTTTTGTTTTCAATGTATTCTAGTCTATTCTGGAACTACCACTCTGCAAATTCTGTTTTCCTGGTTTTCAACACTATCTGGTATTTCGTAATCATTTTTCCGTTTGCGTTGAAGGTTCAAAATGGTATTCATGAGGAGCGAAACGCATGAAAAATTAGCATCGCTGCAGCATTTTGTTGAGCACAATGATACAATCCTGGGCTCAGCAGGCGCTTTGTGAGCGAACGTACCCGTTCTCAATTATGAACTTTTTGAATAAAACCGAGATTCACTTTAGGCGTGTATTTGGAAGTGGTTCATTACGTGACGCGTATGCAGTGATACCGGCAATGGCCATTGACAGTTCGTGTTCGAACGATTGTTTTCAACGGATTCTGAATAAGATTTTTATTGCAAACATTTTTATGGAACATTGTGGTTTTGTTATCACGATGTCATCGTGCGATTTCCATGTTCATCGAATGCGAATGCTTGGTCACTGTTAATTTTTCAATAGTGTTATAGTTTTTTAAATCGTGTAATATATTTATAGCGACAAGCCTCATGCCCAACAGCAGGCTATTGAAAATATGGTCTACCAATTTTCCTTAGGCTAATTTGTGAACAGACTATGATTAAATACCAATAGTCCAAGCATATATTTATCCCGATGCGTGAATAGAATCCGCGATCATTGATTTTCGATGTTATTCATGCGATATAATTAATACTAAGATGTTTCTGTTTATTTTGTCTTTATTACAAATACATGTATTTTACGTGTTTGCCTAAATATTAATATACATTATTGTCAGTTAATCTATATATTATAATATTGAAGCTTTAAAGAATATACAGTACAAAGTTTTGGTATCATGTTTTTACTATCCATATAAATATGTGATCTAATGACCGCCTATAACTACATGTCAATGATTATACCTGATACAACATTATATTCAACAAATAATATTACCTGAAGCATTATTCTCATGTTGTTACTCAATGTGTATCTTACCTAATGCGAATTCAATGACATTGGTAGACACAAAGTAGTTTAAACTTAAATTTGTAGTTTTTATTTATGCGGTGTATTTGGAACTTTCTTAAGAGGTATTATTTTTTAAGTAAAGGTCGTCTGTCCTTTCTAATCTTCATAGACTTGTATTCGTACAGATATATAGATCATGAGGCCAAATATATTAATTTCACCTCCACATTTACATGAGTGGCTATTCAGTACGGTGCGTTATTTTGGAAACTTCTTTGCACGCACCACTACCCTGTGGAACCAGCTACCTCCAGCGGTGTTTCCGAATCCATATGACATTGGAACCTTAAAAAAAACAAGCCTTCACTTTTTTTAAAAGCTGGTAAAGTTTCCGTTTGCAATGTCTGTAATGTATGGCACCGCGGATGTCTATAGACAATGTTGAATGTTTTCCATCATGTATTCAATCAGGGACACACCTACTCATTTGCATTCCTATCTCATAAAAAAGTATTTTCTCTTTATCGAAACTTATTTGTGCTGATTCTGTGCAAAGTGCAAGACTGCCTCTTTAATAATGTCTTTAAACAAAACACATGAATGTCTTCATAAAACTCGTTGGGTTATTGTCAGCAAGACCTTGCGTTACGGTGGCCATCGACGGCAGATCACGCTCTATTGTCTGGTATGTGTATCGTTAACGTGTCATAAAACAAACACGAGTTGCTAAACTTGGAAGTTGCCGAGTACGCGGTACGCATTTGCGTCACGCTTTTGTTAATGTCAAGCCGTGTGAAGTGAACTACGTTGGGCCTTCTATCAGAGTGTGATTACAATCTTTGTTGAAAGACAAAGTAGATAGTAAGTTAGGTAATAGGACGAAAAGTATATAAGGTTTCGACAAATAGTCGTATATTTATTTGTATAGATGAATTGTCTGCCTACCTTTGCTTGTCGGAGAATCTATCTGAGAAAAAGACGCCTAGCATCATATAAGGCGTAAATATAGATAAATATATACCTATCCACACCTAAAGAGTGCAAGAAAAAAGCGAAGTTAACCATAAATTGAATAGTTTCGTTTTTGTAAAATTAAGAAATATTTAAGAATATAATCAATGGCCTGTAAACGGTTACATGTTTATTATATGAGAAAAAGTACATATTCAATACGGAATCGAGAACAAGCTAATGGGGTAGGAGAATGATACCATTACAAAAAAAAACATATAATTATAACCAGTAGTAGAAACAGCAATAACAGTCAGTAACTGTCATTAAAAATTGGAATAAAATAAAGCAACTTGTGCTACTAGACTTTCAAATAAAATCATATGGAACACAAAGATAATTATAATATTCATTAGGATATTACTTCTATTACAATTACTAACTATTCTAGTAATGTAAAATACTTTTTCATTTATATAAGATTAGTATAAAAAGGGTACAGGGAAACACTGAAATAATTTGGTATTAATATAAATAAACATATAATAAAAGGTAATTTCATATCCCCCCACTAAAAACCTAATCATTCTCTAAATAAATCCAATGACTGATGAAGTGACTGGAACTATATGATTTATCTATGGCGTGTGATCTCTTGCATACTTGTACACTTATAGATCTAGATCTCAAATCAGTTGGTTATTCTAGAAATATTTATACGGAATTTTACGGATACGGAAATTTATATTATATTATACCATGGTACTTCCGTTTACACATATTTATAATAGTTTCGTACTATCCATTTGTAGTGATGTACAAAGAGATAGAGCGGACGGTATATCTTCCATGTCTGAGGCTAAGACAATAGCTAATTTCCTAGCGTAACACATTATTAGACCGCTTTGTAAACAATGCGTTTTTGTTTATAATAACTGACAGGAAATAGCTATTTCTAACTATGCATACCTATATTCATATTAATGAACTGCTTAAATATACTACTATAAATAAGAATGGGATATGAATTATCCCACAAAATAAGATATACTCAATTATATAGAAAAGAGTTCTTATCCAAAATATTCTGAATGTTCATTTAAATTAGAAAAAAATATATTTCGTTAATTTATTAAAAATGTTATGTTTATTGAATAAAAAAATCAATTTTATTCATTCTTTATTTATCTTTACGTTTAATATAATGTAAGGGAAAAAATGATGTTGTGTAATGATAATATAAATTTGAATAGCATCAATACGTTTTTTTATTTGGTGGGTTCACTGTTGTGCTTGACTGTTTGGTTTATACTCACATACAGTATACCTATGTATATATATAGTAACAATTTCACTACGTTTATCTTAGTTGCATGTACTATGTTTTTCTATATATAATAGTCAACTAGTAATAAGAAATAAACCCTAACGTTGTATCATAAGCGTGAAACGGAATACTCTTTAAAAAATAGACCTATAAAAATGTAGCACGTGTATAAATAGTATCTAATATGACCATTAAAAATCCTAGTATCATATCAAATTTATTTGTTTAGAAGGATTTTTCCTATTCTACATTTATTTTACGTTAAGCGACAAATCGTCAAAGGCTCATTTTGTCTTTTACTAAAATTGAATACAGATAAGAAAAGGTACGGGATAAAAAAAAAGAAAGAATAAAAAAATTATTAACAAACAAACAGGCTTACGCCAGTGGAACTTGAAAAAAAAAGAAGGTTGAACTGATTAAAAATTGCAACGCTCATTTAATGCTCCGATAAACGTAATTACGACGCGGGGATCTAGGAAGAGCTCTCTTTTCACTCTTATTCCTTTTTTTAATGTTACCTCTTTCTCGGATATTATTTCTCGTGCTGAAATTATGTCAACAGCCGCCATTCACCGTGTTCAATTATGTCATACCTTTGCGAAATGTTATAGCTATCTCTACGAAATATATGCAGTAGATGAAAGTAAATAAAAATAAAATTAAAATCAAAAATGGGTTTGTTCGAATTTTATATTTAAATATTATATTTGATGAATTTAATTGGGCTGTTATTCTTGATGTCTTTTAAATAGAATATACTTAGTAAATACATAAGTACTATCTCATAAAATGCTAAAAGCTAGAAAAATGATTTTAGTAGTCATCATCATCATCATCATCTACAGTCTTCTGCTAGACATATACTTCTCCCAAGAACCGTCACCTAGCTCATAAAGTATATTGTACTAATTTTAACATTTTTGTAATATTTTATAAATCTAAAGCATACAAATCGCATTTAATATAATTATAGTATTTGTTTATAACATTGGAATCAACTGTCTACCCGTTATCAAAATATGTTTATTCAAACAGTATCTACCAAAACTTTCTCATTTCTAATTACTAATTTTTCGTTTCTCTGTTTGCGCGAATTAATTTTCTCAATAGTAGAGACGATATTATTAATAACATTTTTACGATAGAGGTAGAGCTTGGTAAAAATTACTAAGGTTACTTTTTGCCTTAGAAATCATCGAGAAAATCGAAATTGATACTGGATTGCTTTTTGAACTAAATATATCAGAGTAGACGAGCATTCATGTTCACAAGAAGCCGACAAGGTATCTGAGATGGTGTTGCGGATGCGGATGTCTTTGGGCGGCGATCACTTACCATTTGGTGACACATGCACTTTTGCTTGCCCTGCTATTAAAAAACCTTCGCTAACTTTTATTTCCTTGAAATAGTTATATGTAAAATTCGAGAAGCGGTTTGGATGCACCTAGTTAGATTATGAATTTAAACACTTTTACAAATAAATGAATTATTCTGATTATAATTTTTAGCTTATACTCGTAGGTGGATATAGCAACAAAGTCTCACGAAGAGGCTCACATTTTAGTAACATTATTCTCAACCAGTAAACATATGTTAGCAGTAAAAACAATTTATTTTCGTGACACAATACCTCCATACATTTCAGCGAACAAGACTCTTTTGTCTTGAGAAGTAATTTTAAACCTTCGCAAACTTCCATGAGAGTCGGCTGTTGTTCTATGAACTTACCTTTTCCAATGTCGTTCAGAGTAGGTGTTACATTAAAATAACACGCGTGTGAGACTATAGACACCTTTATCTCGAAAACGAGTACAGATGGTTATATTGTTGGGGTTGATGTCTAACAATGAGTCATTGTATATTCCCTTTCTGTGTCTGATTAACACAAATAAGTTATTTTGAGGAATTTGTACTATTCACAGTAATTAATATTTGTGGTCGATATTTCTGTGTTACATGGTCGCGTCCGAGTTTTGAAAATTTAATTTGATATTACACTTATGACCTTTTGAATATAACATTAATAATTAAAAATGACCTTGAACATTTCTCGAGATTTATGATAGCATTTGTATCGTAAATCTTGTATATGGCTTTTTCAATGTAATTTATTAAGTCTGTATTTGTTCATCAATACATAATAAATCTGCTGTTGCGATTTTAAGATTAAATACACTTGCTTTATTTATACAACCGATCCATATAGTCATTCTTACAAATACGAACATCCACTATTTCATATTAATCCCATACATTAAAATTTTCCTTATCAATTTAAGGCTAATGATATATATAAGCTAGTGCGCCGAGGCGTGGTGTAGAATTAAATATAAAGTTTGCCATTTTGGGATGACTGTGTCAGATAATCATGAGTCCGTTTCATACCCTACTATAATAGTATCGAACATACAAAAGCTGTTAGGTGAGCGAATAAAATTACGGTTGTCTCTTATCTTGTTTGTAATTAGATAGTGGGGCTGAGCTTTATTTAGTGCCAACACATGCCGTCGAGAGACTGTGATTGTATTTGAATTAGGTAAAATTTAATAAAAGTTTTAGAAAATTTACTTTGAACCGAGAGTTAAATACAATACATTAAAGTACAAAATTGTACGTCCAAAACACATGAACACATTCAACACTTCAATGCTGATAAAAGAAATACTTTTAAAATAGGCATTAGGTTTTTATTGTTCTTCACACACTATTGTAGCTCGAGCTAAATAAATATTACTTTCTTCCAGTCTTTCAACAACTCTAGGTTCTGTCACATATTAAATGTTAAAAAAATCCTTTTATCGCCAAAACAACTTATTCACTGCTTTGGACTTATCGCCAACATTTTAAAATGCTCTCTGAAAACTAGAAACGCTTTCAAAGTTTTGTTTTATATTACGATAAGCTATAATTAAGGTATTGTTTATGTTTGGGCCTTACATTTGGTGAAATATCGTTTGCAATCTAAAAACTCCCATCATACAACTAAAATAATATTATATTTCACACACTCATCATTAAGTTACTGTTAAATTGGTAAATGTGTGAATCTCCATTTAATTTATTACACATATAGTGTGTTTCAAATTATATCTCCATTTCTTAATATTACTCTTTAAAATACTTTAAATATTCAATTTAAAATTTATAGAATGCATTACACGTTCAAACTGAGCTACCGAGAAAGGATGTAAAAGAATTAAAATAGTCATTATAATTATGTAGAGAAATCAATTTTATTTTGAACTATGTCATTTACTTCAACTATGTAAGCCTTACAACGTCAACTATACAACAAAAACTAGAGATTCATGGTTTTTTTTTGCTTATCTGTACTTAAAAATAGTGTATTCTTGTTTTAAAATATGAAGCAATATTTTATCGAAGCCATTCCGATCAGCACTTTGTCTTTACCTTACAGAATCGATACTCTAAACATTGGCTATTGTTATGCTTAAGCAATAGCTGACTGCAGTCTGAATAGTATATCTCCATACGATATCGTGGGATGTTTCAATAGAAATTTAAGTCCTACACGTTTTGATAGTGCAGTGCGAACGTTGTCGACCGCATCGAATCAATTTACTTTCCATCACAAACCAATCATCGGTCGGTGGCGGTACTTGACTTCCTGCTACAAATATTGTGCATCGTTTCATTTATATTTCGCTTTTTATCTAGTATAGTGATTTTGACAGCTTCATTTTTATACAGTTTTTTGTCCCTATTTCCATTTCTGTAATACATTCGAATATATATATATATATATATATATATATATATATATATATATATATATATATATATATATATATATATATATATATATATATATATATATATATATATATATATATATATATATATATATATATATATATATATATATATATATATATATATATATATATATATATATCTATATATTCGAATGTATTACAGAAATGGACTCTATAGCCTAATTGAAAACTTTCCTTGCGCATTAGAATGCTCCACTGTTACATCTGGCCTGTTCTTCTATACGGATGTGAGGCTTAAAGAACACCTCAGAAAACGTATAGAATAATTAGTAGTCAGTAATAGAATAATATCGTTCATAAATTTAATTTGAGGATTTTAAGTATAAAGTTGAAGGCAAGTTTTGTGTTCAGATGTAATTTAATATTAAATCCCTAAAACAACATCTGCAATATTTACCGAGTTTCAATCTTTTTACGATAACGATTTCATAAAAAGTTTTGCCGTAACTCGAAACCCTGGGAGTGTTACAGAATATCAACGAATGAACAATAACATGGTATCTAGTATTCCAATAAGTAAATGGATGCTCTACATTTGCTGAACTAAATGCTCTGGAAAAAATGTAAGCCATTTCTCGTTTATGCACAATAGCTGTTACTTGAATTTAGCTCGCATCTGTTACTTTCCACTGACTATTAAGTTTCGAACGAACTTTCCCGAGTCTTCAATCATGGCCATCAATTTTCTCATAGAAACCTTAAATTTTTTCTAGACAAAAAGTGGCACAAATTGACTTACCGACGACAGAAATAGACACAAAAATGTTAAAAAATGTGAAAAATTATAAAATGTGAAAAAGAAAGGGAAAAATTGAAGATGATATTATTTATATTGATATTATGCTAAGTAAAGCAAAATTAAATAAACAATAAGGAAATTAAACATTTTTAATCATGACTACTGAGATTCTCCGTTTCGTCGGTGCCATAAACATTAATAACATACAAATACATAGATAAACTCATAAGGCCATACAAATGTTTATTCTGATTTCAGAATTGAACCCACGACCCATGTATCAGCAAGCTAACACTTGGCTATCGAAAGGCCAGTTATTTAGACATCATAAATTAAGATTTCATATTTCATTCAGTTATCAGATCGTTTACTTATTGTCTTTTTACATTATAGCGATGGAACTTCTCATGGGGTGTATGTAAGTAATCTATTTATGTGGTAAAATATCATAAACATTTCCAGCCCATTATACTCCACTGCTGGGAATAGGCCTCCACCGTAGCACTCCATTTTTCTTGTCTCAGGATAGCCGCATCTATCTATAATAATAATATTTATATACAACGGTTAACATCTCTCAAAATGTACCCTGCAACTTTTATAGAAACGACATACCAAAATAACCATCATCTGAAGTGGTCGACGCAGTAAGTTGAATTCGGAAGACGATTATTTAAAAACTATTTTAAAAGACGCCAAGAATAAGAACATGTACGTATTCTACGTCCGAAAGAAAAAAATACATGGTTAGTTATTTAAACATTTAATTAGGAAATTTTATCTTTTTGAACAATCATCATCAATAATACAGCCGTAATAGACAACTGTTGGTCATTGGCGTCCTTTAGTAATGTGGGGTATTGCCATCACGCTTGACGGGCGGATTAGGGATTGCATATTCATTTTTCTAACTCAGGTAGACACTGCTGCCTATCCACTGCTATTTGCTCCTATAGTCTCCTCTTACAACACTAATGGGAAGACATATGGTGGCCACATTATATGAGGGAAACCACACGGCAATCTTTTAAAATATCTGCTTTATGTTAAGTATATATACAAGTTTAGTTGTTTTTTTTATATAGCAATGCAGATTAACGAGCATGCGAGTCACCTAGTGGTAAGTGATCACCGCCGCCCATAGACATACGCAACACCAGAGTCGTTGCAGATGCGTTACTGGCCTTTTGGACACGTATGTACGTACAAACTCTCGTCTCTTGAATGCCCTTATGTGTTATCTACGTGGGAACATCGTAGGTGGGAAATCGTTCCACGATTTCAAAGATCGTGGCCAAGTACGACAATCCAGTCATCCAGATGATGGGAATAGAACCTATTTTTGTAGCGCGTAATTTGACGGTGGAACTGCGCGGCTAGGAATCGATCCTGGATACTAAGAAATCGATAGGATTAAAGTTTAAAATTAAATTAGTCTAATATGTGTATATATTAAATGCATATATTTTATTGTGGAATGATAATTGAATACTTCCAAAGAAATCGGGGAGAATCGAAATGATCTAAAAATTTGTCTTCCAATTTAAATGGTGCGGAAGAAACGAATTACGCGTGTCGGTGGTTCCATATTGCAGCAATTAATTATAACGAGCTAATGTTTTCGTTATTTGAGAAGTTTAAGTCGAAAACTATTTCCAACTATATCAATTTTTTTTATTTTAACAATTTATAAAGAAAATCAGTTTAAACATTATAGTTTTCTTTTTAAGTTTTGATATTGCTAGAAATTTTGATACTTTTTCAATTCAACTATTAGTGTTTGTGCTATAAAAATATGGTTAAAATCATTAGACCTCTTCCAAATAAGAAAGATTTTAAAAATCATTTTGTATGTTATTTTAAATTTTCCTTATTTGGAAGAAGACTATGTCCAACAATAGAGTTCTGTCAATTTAAATAAACAGGAGAACAACAACTATAAAAACCAGCCATGGCTCAATTAGTAGAGACTCCACTTAAGATCAAATGTCGGGGATTCACTTTCACCATTGGACTATTGATGTGGACCACATTTTCCTAGTACAATGCCTATTAGCTAAGTTGGAACAGTTAAAAAGAAATCTAGGAATACAGACAAGAGTAAACTTTATAAAAAGAATGTTAAGAAATGTAGGGCTTCTATTTGATTCGATATTGATGTTTTGCTTGACTGTATGACAAAGACTGAGAATGAACTGAAAAAACTAAACGAAGAAATACGTGTTACTCAAATTTCTATGTTTAAAGTACAAAAAACAATGTGTGTGTACAAAAAGGTGACAAACGTAATAAGGATTACTGTGAACAAACGAAAAGAAACCTCACAAACACGGGTATTTGATACGCAAAGACCTTGTAATTACAGAACTTGTGCAGCTCGTAATTGGGCTAATTACGTTTGTACGTTAAAATCTTTTTCTTTGCCTTTTTAAAATGACTCACGTGTTTCTTTACTAATTATTTCAATGCGTGGTCGTAGTCAATTACGTTTGATCTATTAATTAAAGTTCTATAAAAAGAGTTGTATAGTATTATTTTGAGACATTGTTACAATATTAGTTTAACTTTTATTTTGAGATTTTATTACCTAATCGTACTTATTTCATTCATTTAAATCACGAACTTTGTTAGTGAGATTCATGCAAAAATACTGAAGTTCAGTTAATTTAAACAATGGTCAGTTCAGAAATGAGTGATGGTGGAATAATATTTGTTTCAATATATATCTGATATTTCTTTTATTACCTTTAAATTTTGTTTACTTAAAATAAATTTTTTTATTATTGAATTACATTTTATTTAAAATGTTTATAGTTGGATGTTTTATCTGGCTTCTGAACGAATTAGCGCAAGACATGCTATTTATTTATTTATTTAAGGTTTATAAAGAAGCTTAAACTTCCGCAGACCATCAAAGAAATCTTAAAATGAAACTTTACTACCCAAACCGTCTCTCACATGCCATTTCATATTAATGTCAGTTGACGGTAGAAAATATTTTACATCACACTTATGTTTGAGAAATTTAATTGCCACAAAAATAAAGTTAGTTATTTTTGTCGTACTGTTATCGTAGCTATATTATATAATGTGTATAGACAGTATTCATTGGATTTTTAAGATTTGGATTTTATGAGATCTCTGTCCTCTTTTTTCGTACCATATTCATTTTTTTTTTTCACTAAATTTCTTTAGTTCATTTAAGAATTCGACTCAGTCGTATGTATATTAAACCATCACGTTCGATTGATGTTTCATATAAATCTTTCAAATATTTATTTAAACTTGGTATTGTTTACATTATATAACCCTTATGCACATGATGGAAACGGTCCTGTGTGAACTCAACGTGGAGTCCGTGACGTCAGATTAATTTGATCAAAGTGAAAATATTTTAACGTTTTCCACGCAACTTGTTCAAGTTGCTGTCAGCGCGTCGACTAATGCTTCCGTCGGCTTCCAATTTTAAACTTTTGATGGCATTTACGGGTGTGCTGGAGATTTATGGTGCGATCGATTTTCTGATATCAGTTGTCAGCCCCATGAGTATTCTTTGGACTATCGAAAGGTAGTCTATAGACAGAACGATAAAGTTAAAAACTACCTTAAGTTTTAAATGAAAAGCGACACAAATTATACAATAACCGAAATTACGATTTTTTCTTATTGGTACGTGTGATTCACGAAAATTTGTACGAACTGTTACGGCCCACAATAATAGGATTCCACGCTGTAAGTTCAACGAACTATTATAAAATGTTGTGCTTGACTCGCCCTTGTTTTGGATTTATAACTTCCTTTTCTTCTATTTAACATTGCAGCCTGGTTGGGAACTTAAGATTAGTTTAGAATTAAGTTATTTTTTTTTTTCAATTATAATGTATTAGTTACTAAAGTGTCCTTAAATAAATAAGTTTAATCGTTTTTAATTTTTGATAAATTTAATCGTTACTAATTTTTATAATTTTTATTAGAAATATTAAAAAGCATCAAAAAGCATTTTCATTTTATAGCTGAGTTTTTTCGCTTTATTTTTAGTAAAAAGTAACAAATTTGTGTTTTGATGGAAACTGAATGCAGAGCCATTAGCTAAGTAATCTGGTCCTTCATTTATTACTTTTATTTCCATTTGGTATCGGGTATAAGTGTTATCGTATTTTCTTATATTTTTACAAAAGTCTCGTCTACGTTATTATAAGAGAAATATATTTGCCGATTTCGGTTGTATGCTATATGCCATAGGGAAAAAGTGTCATCATCATCATCAACAGCTGGCGGCAGTCCATTGCTGGACGTAGAGCTCCCTTAGGAAGCGCCACCTAGCCCACCCACCCCGCCACCATAACATAATTATAACATCTGTTGTTGTAACTCTCTTAGATTGGTGATGGGTAACGAACGTTACTGATGTAAAATGTCTAGTTCTGTCATCTCTAATTTGTCGGCTCAGTGTGATGATTGTAGAAAATCCCTCCAACTTGAATGTTACCATGTCCAGCAGTAAACTACCCTAAGCTGTTTAAGATGATCATTATTTTTATGTTACTATTATTTTTTAATTTACGTGTATATACTGTTATAAACGTCAGAAATCTCTTGCAGGCCCAAAGACCTGTGCCCCGTCGAACAACGTCAGTGGGTGCGACTGAGGGCAGTATTGACAAGTACACGTACCCTGACAGCCAGTCGAGCAGAGTGCCAGCACCGAATGGACCACCACCCTCACCCGGAACGGTGACAATCAAACATTCTGTTGAAGCCGCTTGTCAAGCCAGTCGAAAACTACTTGAGGAAACACTCGCCAAACCAGGTAATAATAATTGAAAATCTTAAGGATGAAGGTGTCAACTTATGATAATTTCACTTCTCGGGGTGGATCTTTTAAGCTGTATATTGAGCGACTAATAGCCAGCACTTGTCTCTCATAAATTATGGTCAGCTTTAGTTGTAGAATCCTTATATCGTAAACCGTGCTATCAGAACCTCGTCGGTCAATTAGCAGAATGCAGCGCATATGGTCAGGTAAGGTGTAGTATGTAGTCGATCCCTGTTGCTTCCCAGAGAAAATTGTTAGAAATAGAATATGAGACTGTTAAAAGCTTTTGTGTACATAGTCGTAAAATGATAGAACTTTCCAAAATAATATTGTTTTTACCGGTATTTAACATTTTTCTTAAAATAAAATTAAAGTGATAAAAATTTTAGTGATTAAAAGTTTTTAGAGTAAAAATATTTAAAAAGTTGTTTTACAATAGTGACAATTATTTAAAATGAATAAACAAAACTGTTCTCGGGTTCTCAAAGCATTAGAAGTCGTTTTTATTAAATAATTAAACTCTGAAAAATGTTATTTTACATGTAAGTACTAATTACCACAGTTTTTCTCAAAAGATAAGAAGCATTATGGTGGTTGTCGACCTTAACACTACACAATTATCCAAGTAACTTAAATTCTTCGTCATAAAAACGCACGCGTTGCAAAATATCGTGCCAATTTAGAGTAATTTCACCAAAGTTATGAACATTGTTAGCAGGTATGCGATAATTGCAAAACTTGTAAATGCTTCCCATGTTTATCTAGTTTAATTATAAAGACCATTGGAATCATTTGTGTTTTTACAAGATGTTTATTTTTGAAAAGCATAAAACACTTATGTAGTCGTTTTTTTAAATTTTTAATATTTCTAAAATGAGGATGATTCATATAATAATCAATTTTTATAAGTTTGTATTTCTTCCCCTTGTTTTTTTTGTGTGAAAATCTAATAAAATAAGTGTAGTATTTAATTTGCTGTTAGAGCTAAGTATATAACAAAGGCGGCAGAAATAACCATTATGCGAGGAATAAACAAGAGATGTTTATAATTAATTTAACGATAAATCGAGACAACAATGGCGAAATATATACTAATTCATGGGTGGTGGGTTCGATGATCAATTATATGATTAATATTATGTTTAAACATATTATCTAAAACTATACTAAATCGCTACTCGTAAATCATTTCTAAAAGACGAATCACCAATACTATGTACAAAGTGAACGCCGGGGTAATCGAAAATATTTCCTTCGACGTATTCTGAAGTATTGTATTGTGTCCGTTATAACTTTCATTATTGTAACAGACCATTTGCCAGGAGAAAGTAGTGGAAATGTTGAGAACACGGTAGTGTGAAAGTGCTCTTTATTCTGTTTAAGATTAACTGAATTTGATGTTACGTAACACGTGATTTGATAACAAAAACGGCATTAGCATAGATTAGTGTTAACGTTGGAAATAAGTCGCTTTTTAAAATAGGCCTAAATAACTAAATGAAATAATATCAAAACGAACGTGTCTATTTAAATGATCTTTTTCCATTATTACTGTCCAATTTGTCTAAAAATCTATAGAAAATTAATTTGATATATTTATATGAGATCCGCCAGAGACCTAAAGTCACCGACAAAGCGTTTCGAAATAGCAAACTAAAGTGGCAATGGGCTGGTCACGTTTGTCAGAGATCTGACTGTCATTGGAGCAAACGAGTGCTGGAGTGGAGACCGCGTCACGGTAAACGTAGTGTGGGACGATCTGCGCAGGGTAGCTGGCAGAAACTGGATGCGTGTAGCTAAAGATCGAGCTAGGTGGCGCTTCATGGGGGAAGCCTATGTCCAGCAGTGGACTGCCGCAGGCTGTTGATTGATAGATGTATGTATGTTTATAACAAATATTTTGGAATATAAACAATTTTTTTATAAACCTAGAACTCATAGGGCTTTAAAAATCCACAAGACAAGTGTGGATTTAGTCCTACAATGTAACAAAGACATTAACCAAAATAATACTGGATCAAATAATTTCGAAAAAGGACTATTACCCCAGTACACAGTTAATATACTATATTAATACACTGTAACTAATTGACTTGAACCTTATACTTTATATACATATGTAGGTAGGAATGTGTTCGCAAAAGCTTGATAGTATATATACTAAGTAAAACAACGAGTTCAATCAAGTTTTTTACTCATTCATAATTTTATTATGTTACAAAATTTTTACTGATAAGAATTGTCGCATAGTCTTAATCCAAAATCACATAGATATACACATGTAACGTAGGTTGTTACATTGCTATTCGCTTTTCTTTTTTTATAGAGAGAGTTTGATATATAGAGTATGGAAAGAGAAAAGAATAGAATTAATAATAGACTTCTAATATTAACTATTATATATATACATATATATATATATATATATATATATATATATATATATATATATATATATATATATATATATATATATATATATATATATATATATATATATATATATATATATATATATACATATATATATATATATATATATATATATATATATATATATATATATATATATATATATACATATATGTGTGACATTTAAATTAATTAGTCCATAAATTATTAGCTCACGTATAAATATTTAATTTAACCTAAAAAATAATATTCTTAATCCCGTTTGCTTAGTGTTAATATATTTACGCAAACTCTGTACAATCTTTTTGCTCCTTGTAAACAAACGTACTTAGTGTTCTTGAGTTAAGCAAGCAAAAACGCTGCACGCCTCAGTGCTAGTTAGTTGATTAAAACATTAATTAAATTAGATGGCGGGCGAGCGCTCTGGTTATATCTTGGGAAATCACACTGACTGCGGTTAGCTCGACTCAAAATCATAAACGGATGCCATCGTTATGTATGCTTCGTGGATTTAGTGAGTGTCACTTCCTCTTTGAACTCTCTAAATTTACTGAAAATTTTCTCTTATTACTAACGTTTCAAGATTTTCATTGAAAACGACGGAAACTAAACAAAGGATGTATATATAAGAAAGAAAAGGATATTAAATCAGTCTAGCTCACATTAGTCACGTATTTTTCATTTTATTACTTTTTGAAAAACTAGCCCAAATGCTACTTAAAAAAAAATTCTCGTATCAATATTAATATCGTCGTAACTGTCCACTGTTGGACATTAGTTTTCTGTAAAAAGGCCCGTGCTCAGTAGTTGGATGTGGACGTATATGGGCTGTGAAAATAAATCCACCAATTATTGATTGTAATATTTATATACAAATAGCGGTCTTATCGCTAATAGCGATTTCTTCCAGACAACTGTAGGATGGACACAGTGTTAATAAAATAATTTGATGTAGGTTGGTGATACATTATCGTCAGGATAATAGAAAAATATTAATAAACAAAGTTAATAACCATAAGCAAAAATATAGGTATATATAAATATGAGTTAACCGTAAGTAATAAACGAATAAATAAAAAGATACAAAAATATTTATAAAGATAGATAGTATGTAAGTGATTTTTAACAAGCTTTTTGAAAATCGGGAGATATTTCGCTTGTCTCACCTCCAGTGACAACAAATTCCATAACCGAAACGCCTGCACTGTAAAAGATTGGTCAAAGAATTTGGTGTGATGAACAGGTATTTCTAATATTAAATGTTCAGATGTTCTGAAATACCTCGAATGTTATTCATTGAGTAATACAAAGCGAGATAAGAGAGGTAAGATGGATTAAATAACATAGAGTAAAGAAGGGAAAGTATATAAGCATTCCAGCGAAGATGAATAGGGAGCTACTGGAGCTTAGCGTGGAAATCAATAAAAAAAATCGTAAAATTTTATTCGGTACGATACCGTGGTAAAAATATTTTTTTTTACCATACATAATATTAAATTTTTCGTATCACCTAACTAATAAAGATAATAAAGATGTGTTAAAAATACTAATAAAAATATTTTCCCTTATATAGCTATAGTACTACTTAAGTTACTTAAACGGCTTTCTTTGTCCATAGCCTATATATGCCCTACTACTGAGCACGGTCCGCACAATTTCTGGAAGATCGGACTTTAGCACGCTTGTCCAAGGCGGATTGGTGGGGTAACCAGATTTTACATATGTATATTTATGCCGATTTGGGAAACAAATTTGCGACTTCGTAGGCACAGCTCCGCAAGTAAGCCAATTAGTTGTCAATTGGCTTAGAATTTTTTATTATACATACAAACATACATATCGTCACGCCTGTCTCCCGTAGGGGTAGGAAGACACCACAGATCTTCATTTGCTACGATCTCGGCATACTTCCCTTGCTTCCTCCATACTCATTATTCTCCTTATTCAAGCCCGCTGGTTAAATTAATTTTTTATTATAACTCAAATATTTTCTTACCACTGGTTACAACACGTCAATGTCTGTCTGTTATTTAGCTGTGTATATATCTGAATAGTAAACGATTTAATATAATTTCTTAAGTTTACTGATACGTTATACAAAAAAAACATCTAATAAAAAGTTATATAAATTTGTTTAATAAATATTCAAAAGCAAATTGATTTTATTGATAGTTTCAATAAAATGATAACCGTATCTGACAGATTTTGGTGCTAAACGCAAATTCGTGTCATAATTAAAACCGGCTTTGAATTATATATTCATTATTATTTAAAATTCAAGGTCAAGGTGACCATTGTACAAACTAGTTTCATAGACATGAGTAATATCGAGAAAAATTAAAGAGAACAATACTTAAAAATAAACATGAAAACGTATTGATTGCAAATTGTTTTTAACGTCCAAATACATAAATACCTGTAGATCATAATTATATTTATATATATGTAAAGTCTGACGCGGAATTAATACTCGCGAACTTATAAATAAGATTATAAATAATTTATAATTAAAACGCTAAAGGTAATAAAGTTAGAACATGATTTCAATAAATGTCACCTTATATCCCATTACCTATATATAACAGACGATCAATTGGCTCAGTGGCGCGGCCGCCCGTCCACGGAGTCAATGGTCGCAGGTTCGATCCCTGCATCGGAATAAATATTTAGGATTTATAAATATTTATTCCGAGTAACCCCCCAATCCGCATTTCCTTTCCTGCCCTTTCCTTTCTTCTCTATGCTTTCCCTTCCTCTCCGCCAATCCACGGTCTGCCGCGCCAATGGATGCGTGGCTAGGGGCGAGCTTAGCGGTAAGCGTGCCGTCAGTCCCAGGATTGGGCTCCCCCGGGTACTATGGTGCCTTACCTCAACATGCAGGGCTCTGCTGGGGCTGACCTCCATCCTTCGTTGCGGTTCGTGGGATTCACTAAAGACTTTTTTTTTACTTAATTAATATACCTATTTTTTTGAAAATGACGGCGACGACGTTCGTCACCCGTCACGTCCTGATTCTCACGAGGGCGAAAAGCGACTAATAGAGAGTCGTTTCGCTGCGATGATTAGTAGTGGACGGAGATCTGTGGTCTCTGCCAACCCCTGCGGGAGATAGGCGTGAATATATATAAAAATATATATCCCATTTACATTTATTGCATTATGACGTGTTATATAGGGAATAAATTAATTATATTAGTATCGACGTGATAATGTGTATTTGGTAAAAATACAGGGTTCAGACTGTCTGACGTGATATTACGTATTTGGCAGTCGAGTGGTTAATTTTTTTTGAAAAAAAAGAACTATTTAAACGGTTTTATTTAGCTGAACCCTGTATATTAGTTATTTCAAGTCTTGCGGTGGCTTTTTCAACTACTTTTATTAAAACCATTCATATTAAACTGCAAACATTTATGTCCATGTGACAATATAACATTACGATAACTTCAAGCGAACTTCAACTTGGTAGCGAGGGTCTATTAGGAGATGGATAGTGAAACGCTCATTTTGTTACTAGTACCCACCCAAGTTTTGGCTCTTTTAATTGATTTCGTCAACCACGACATTAAAACCACCTAAAAACTAGAAATTAAAAAACTGGTATAGACATTTTTAAGTTAAACGGTTTTATTAACAACATACCAAAATAAAAAAGTGGGAGTGCATAAGTATCTGTATAACAACTGTATTACGAGTATGAATTATGATTCCGATGTTTTAACCTATTTTTAAAAAAGTAGAATCTAATTAAAAAGCAGCTCCAGAGTTTCAATAACAGTACGCTGAAGATTAGCTGTTTTTTCAACGAACTTTATTATAAATTTTTTTCATTTCATAATCTACTTGATTTGTGTCGTAAACATATTTTTAATTAATCTATTTTTATTGCCTAGGTCTATACTAACGATTCGAGCTAGTTGAAACTCTTACTTGAGATTAATGAGTCACCGCTTAAGAAATCATTGATATTTGCGATTTCCAATAGCAATCAATTCACGACTATGAATAAAAGGGTAACTATGTACTAACTAAGTAGAACAAGTTCTATATTTAATAAATAAAAAGGCTCTGAATTTATGTATATTCAATACTCATGTTTTATATACATAATGTTTTAAAGTATTGTAATCATGTATTACTTTGTGGAAAATAATTGTTGATCTGATATCAATCTAAATAATGTCTTAAATTTCATTAACCTTAAACATGTACTCGAACCCAGACGTGTGACAAATATCTGCAGACGAATTTTAATAAGTGTGAAAATTAAAGTTCTGACAACTAGTAACACGTAAAGCGAATTACTTGACACTTCAAAAGTAAGTAAGCCTACTTATATCTCGAAAGGCCGGCAATGTATCTGTAATGCCTGTAGTGTAGCGGATCTATGAGCAACGTTGATTGCTTTCCATCCGTCGATACGCTTGCTCGTTTGCCTCCGTATCTCATAAAAAATGAAATCTTTTTTAAAATATAAAAGTGATGTCTAGTGATTTGGTTAAAATAAACTAAAATAAGCTTTAAAATGTTCTTTGTCATTTATGAAGCCAAATTAATAGTATTGTTCTTTGAAATTATAAGAGAGAGAGATGCGGAGTAAAAGGTGTCGTAACAAACGAAGAGAAAGGAATGTTTAGATGGTTTGGGCACATAGAGAATATGGATGAAAGATAACTGACATAAGAAATTTATGTTGCGGATGAAAGGGTCAGTAGGGGAAGACCAAGGAGAACATATCTTGATCTGAAATTGCAGTACTCAAGAAAAGCCAGGTCAAAAGTACTCTTAACCTACAAGCTTGTATGAAGAGAGTGATGAGTGTGGATAAAGTAAAAAATGTATGTTGGGATCGTAGAAGATGGAAATCTGTAGTCTCTGACTACCCCTACGGGAAACAGGCATGATTATATCTATATATGTATGTATTATTTTTTGAAAGTCTGCCCAAGCCCTCGTATATAGGTGGAGTTTGCATGCTCCAATTAAACAGAGATGCTTTATAGGAGAGTTCCGGTAAGTCGATGGAATAATGCAGTCCGTCCCATGAGACCAAGAGAGCAAGTTGAAAGCCTTTGTAAAAATATCCTCTCAATAGAAGCCGGTCTAGACTATAATGTAGCAATGTTTGAAATTAGATGCGGTTTAAAATGGACAAAGGATTCAACCCCTATTTGATTAGCTGCAGTTTAATCACATTGCTAAGCACTTATACAATTCACACGAGAGACTCGTTTTAAAATGAAGAATATATGGATATCATAATATATTAATTTTTTGTATAACTTTTGTAAAATCTATATATTGTTAAGAAAGTAAATTACATAATTTATCAGATATTGCGTTCGGCGTGTATTAAGAAACTGAATCATAAACCTACATTGAAGCTCTATTCAATTGGAAAAGGATTGCATAGTTATCATGGATGTAAGTTTAGAATGCAAACCTTTAATCGACACACATTTATTTCTTGAACACCGCACAAACAGAAAGAACTCGAACCTTGCTACAGCAATTCGCCTTAGCGTGGTCACGATCTTCAGTCTATAGGCAAACATAATTGCCGCCGTGACTTCCTTGAGATGTGCAGAAGTTTCGTTTAACAAAGAACCTTCGTATTTCGTTATACTCGTTTTCAGTTGGGTGCGGAAATCTTTATTACCAATCGTTGTTATTATGGTTAAAGATGCTCTGCCACATTGCTGTACTTGTAAGACAAGTTTTATATACATGATCGTTATTAAAAATGAGAGAGACCTCCAATGGTATATTTTAACCGATACGACATTGGCACCATAAAAAAAACAAGCCTACACATATTTCAAAGATTGGCAAGGCTTCTGCAATGCTTATTTTCCAGATATCTATGGTTATTTAGACGTTAATTACTTTCTATCAGGTATTACACTTAATTATTTGCTTTCCTATCCCAAAATTAAAGAATTACGTTCAATATTATCTATTTATTTAATCCTTACAACCTTAAAATTCAAAATAAATAAAAATTTTGTTATTTACGTAATTATATAATTAACAATTTTACGACGACGACGACGAGACGACCGATTGGCCGACCGTTACGCATATACGTAAATATCTCGAGAATGACACCTGCATCCTTGATTCTGAAACCTGTAATTTTGCCACTGATCAAGTTAGGATATACGTCAATTGAATTTTGGAAGATTAAAACTTATTTTAAATTGATAAATTAATTCCAAAATTAATTTAACTGATTATCAATTAAAGATTAACCGAATATTATTATTTTTTTAAAAGGGATCCCACCGTCGATAGTCCTGCCACCGAGTGGTGGGTATTGGTTAGATGGAGTGGAGGACATGCTTCCCGACAGCGAGGAGAATGAACATCGTCCCCAGCCGGAGACGCCCAGGCCGACCTCCAAGCGACATACCATCGACTCTGATGATACTGCCAAATGTTACAGGCGCTATTTTCTTGGCAAGGTAAGTGCAATTCTATTTTTATATTTAGTAATTAGCTTTTCGGGGTGCGCCTGCAGGGGCCCTTCAAAGCTACGTGATTCACCATTTTTTGTTCAAGGGCGACCCCATAGATATAACGGTTCGGGCGGGCCGTCGAGATACTTTTTATAAGGTTCAGATTTTGAAGGTTTAGATATAATTTCTTTGTCTCGCCCTGCCCTATCCGAAAATTTTGTAAGAATAAACTTAACCTCCATCTCCTACAGTTTCCCAAATAACATGTCAGTGAGTCAGTCAGTCAGCGGTAATGCAGCTTTATATAATATTAATTATATCCATGTGGGCAACATCAAACAGCGAATTTTATTTCAAAATTCACTCTCTTTCATTTACTCAAAGGAGTATTTTTTTTTCACTTCAAAAAGTCTAACACATAAATGAGATTATTTTTATGCATGACGTATTTAGTAATATCATTTTATAAATAAAAAAGTAATAACTGTTTTTCATGTATGTACCATGTAAAACTTAAATTTTTCGTAAATTATAACAATAAGTTAATGATTGGCTAGACATGAACTTGTTCAATGAATTTAAAACAAAGTACGGACTTTTGTTTGAAGAATATAATAAGCCTATTAATGATAATTTGTAACGGTGACTCAATGAATACAAGGCGTGTTTATTGAAATAAATTATTTTCAGCTGATAATGAATAAAACTGTTGGTTTTTTTTCTAAATATTTTATGGCAACACTTAGTAAAACATCTAAGAAATAATATTTAAGCAAGAATAGAACCTGCGTGTTTCGCCTTAGTGCCAAGCGCTTAAATAAATTTAGTATGTTATCAATATATTTTTAATAAACTTAGCTACTTTATTGGAGTAGTAAAAATGCATCTTGATTTCAAAATAATCGCCTGATATTCAGAGCAAATTTAGGTGAAACTAAAATGTATTATGAAAACAACATTACTATAAATATTTTTAATCGCCTGTCATCAACGTAAAAGAAAATTATAGGGCTTTTAAATCATATGGAACAAACTACTGTGGAACTTTTAACACAGTTGTATATTTGTAATACAAGCCAAGACTGGTCGCGTCGCGCCACGCTGTCTGCGAGAGAATTTAACAGGATGACAAATATTTCAAAATTACGTAAAAGTCATTTTTCTTGTATAATTTTACATCGAGTTCATTTGATGTTTTCCTTGACATCATAAGCGGGCAAACAGGCAACTGTGGTTTCAATGCCGAAAGACTTATACGACCACCTTCCGATGTAGACCTTCCTTCCTCTCGTTATTGAACAATTAATATTAAAGTGTATAATAACCACAATATTGATTCAGGTACACACAGTTCGCACATACAAATTTTATTGATTGTTTTTGTTATTAGTAATTATTTTGTAAATGTCGTGTCCTAACAGATATTCTTGATGTCAAACTTTAGGACGAGACTGAACAACCATCGAAATTAATTGATTTTGCCTATAATACTAGTTGGCTGTATGTCCAAAATTGTAGTAAATGTAGACTACAAAATTTATATTTTAAAACTAATCTGATCAGATTGACATCTACTATTTGTGTATACACTAATATATAAGTTAATGTTCTTCCTAAGTTTTATTTATATGCCTTATAAAATATATTTAATTACTTATAATGTTCCTCCTCCTCGATTGGTTTCTCCTTGCTGAGCATCGTAATATACACGACAACAAATATTCTTCCATCTTTGATGGTCCTCAGCCTGATCTGTCGCCTCCGAGATTTTATATCTAGCATTTTTTTTACATTTGGTCTGTCCATTTTGTTGGGTTTCACCCTCTGAGTCTATTTCCTTACACTTTCTTAATAACTATGAGCTCCGAATACGGAATTATGAATAATAATCATGTAATTATTCATAATTCCGTATTCAAATGGTACAGTTAATTAAATAATACTATTATTCACATATGAACTGAACCGAACCCCTATTTTGGGAGTAATATATTTTGTTGATTGCATAATTAATTAAAAATTCTAGTTTAATTGCCCGTAAATTTATACATATTTACAAACGATATACATTGCTTGTAATTAGTTACCTAAGATATACCAACAACATTTTCTACATCTAAGAAGCATACTATATTCAACATAAGTTCAAGAAAGTTTGTTGCTGACATTAAATACTCGCTTTTTCATAATCCAATTGTTCTTCTTGGAAATTGTTAGGGAAAGATGTGAAAAAGGTTATCGAAATTGACTTACATAAATAAATATAAATTTATTATAATATAATAAATATAAATTTATAATAATGTAATAAATATAAATTTATAATTTAAATTTATATCGATTAAATTAGATCGGATGCAATGTTAACACCTTCGGAGTTATTTGTCGCTGGTTTAATTCCTGCATTGAAATAAATTCGTATAATTTATTCCGATTTCCCTATGTGGGTGGGTTGTCGATTCCTCTAGAAATCGGCAGCCCCGTGCCCAATAAGGGGATACATATGAGATTTATAAATAATGTTATATAATATTAAGAATGAGGACAAGAGCCATATACACAATATTCTTCGATTATATCAACTACAGCGAAACAAAAGGAACGTTTAAATTACTAAAATAAATCGAAACGTGTCGGTTGAGGCATTTAGCATTTATCTTCATATAGAGCGTACCTAAGCCCCACAGCGTTTGATATCGTTCAGTACAGTTACCAACACGTGTGAACTCTCCCATACCCACGCCTCTAGGCTTACTTTTTTTCTTCTTTTTCTTGACATTACGTATCTCAGTAATTGCCAGACTTGATACAGTACGTATGTTTAATTTGGCTACAATTTATATTGTGTTTTTTTTTACTGCATTAGGGACGTTTAATTTTATTTGTATGTCATGCCATCAACATACACACACATCCACACATACACACAATTTGTTTAATAATAATTCTACGTTGAGTCTAAGTTCTCCGGAAAGGTAATCGCTCAGAAATTTATCAAATATAAACATTTTTTTATATATAACTCATATATGTATATATGTCCGAAATATTGCAAGATACGAGACCCCCGTATTTTTGAACGTATAAACCACATAGTAGATAAATGGCCACGCTTATCCAAGGTGGATTGACTATGTATAAATATATTTATTCCGATGCAGGAATTGAACCCGCGACTGTTGACTCCAAAAAAGGTAACTTCGTCACTGAATTATTACATCGCACTTTGAAGAAACCCCATACCCATAGCACTTTGAAGAACAACAGTTTACATACATTATTTTCCAAGCAAAGTTTAAAATCAAATACAAGTTCAAGAAAAATAATAAGTTATTTAATTTAAGCACTGTATTACTATGTACTATGTATAGCACATAGTGATTATATAATTAGCACACGTTTATTTTCCTTTGTGATATTAAGAAACTGTGATTACGGATAAACAAGCTTACATTAGAATTCCGGGTATGAAATAATCGAAGATAGAATCTTGGTAATCGAATTTTACGTGACTATTGAATTTAAAATGAAAATTATCCACGTATTGTAACCATATCTTCTATTTAGTAATAAACAACAACAAAATATAAAATTCGGGTCGCAACGTAACAAAATAAAAATTATGGTCTGAATATTTTATATATATATATATATATATATATATATATATATATATATATATATATATATATATATATATATATATAAATATATATATATATATATATATATATATATATATATATATATATATATATATATATATATATATATATGTGTAATATATATATATATATATTACATATATATATACATCGTGTGAAACCGTCCGATTTTAGTGTGTTTATTTGAATTTAGCTTTTTATTATAAAATATAATTAATTGTAGTAAATATATGTTGCGATATGTGATAATGGTAATAGTAGATCCGATCATTAATAATTAATAATCAATAATAAAGCTTTATTTGTAAAACCATCGTTCATTACCGACAAATTCAATATAAAATAAGAAAATAAAAATTATTCACAAAGAAACTTTACCATATGTATATATGCAGCATGGATCAAAAGGTATATATATATTATATATATATATATATATATATATATATATATATATATATATATATATATATATATATATATATATATATATATATATATATATATATATATATATATATATATATATATATATATATATATATATATATATATATATATTAAATAACGCACGTCATTACGGGTTTAAAAATAAATAATTTCGTATCCACCGATTAAGCGACCCCGGTGCGGCGATGCGGTTAAGGGTCTAACTACTCATTGCGATAAAAAACTCCCACAAACTGCAGTGGGAAAAGTCGGCGGTGTTCACCAACGTGGAACGGTCTGGCTTCATGCCCACTGAGCCAAGTTCCATGTACTGCGTAGATTGAGCCGATTACAACTGGCACAGTATGATCCCAGTCGTGTGTACTCGACTTTATCGTGCATACGAATCTGGCATCTACACAATTTTCTCGCGCTATACAAATAATGCACATTTGTGAATATTATGGAATCATTCCCTAAGATAAGTAATCCCATCTATATCGCAAAGCACCGAAAGTTCACAACACAGGTGTCATTTACATAAAATATTACGATCGTTACCTGCCACTGTCAACCCTGCAAAGTTCGATGGGTCATTGCGACACCACAAGGGTTACGCCAGATGAATGAGATGCTCTGATCACTAAGCCGATAGCCGGGGGTTGACGTGTAAATAAGTAATGGTATATATACGTAGATCTTCGTCGAGTTATGTAATAAAGATTTGAATATGTTCTCAAATAACTATATACTCGTACAACATCAGAAAGATAGTTTTTGGGAGTGGTTTTCAAATAATCCTCGTATTTATTGCTTACATGTAACTATTAACTAGAAATAAATAAAAACACATTCGTTATGAAATAGAAAACGTTGGGATTAAAAACAATAGTGAAAATTAAATTGGTTACCTTTTAAAGCAGTTCTACTTGATATAGATATAACACAATCATTATTTACAATTGTGTATCATTCGCGTCCTAAATGACTTAGTAGTAGTATTGTAGTTACTGGTCTCGTACGTACGTACTGGTAACGAGTTCAGTTCCCGCATCGGAATGAATACATATATGGGTTATATTATTAGGGAGTTGTTCATTCTGGTCAATCCACCCGAAACAAATGAGGTGGGAAAATGTCCATTCTCTCTGACTTTAAGAGTTCCCATGTTCAACAGTGGGACATATATAAGCTATATAAAAATATGTCATTATAGTATCAATTTTAATTCCTAGTATCCGCTTCTGTGTATAAATGTATTAATGAAACTAATGTAATTATTATATCGATTATATGGGCGAATGTATCATGCGTATATTTCTGATGAACATCCGATTTCATCAAGATGTGACCATTAAATTTTAACGTTCAAGAATTTTAGGATGTTTACATGTAAATTTATGTTCAAACTAGATTATTAGGTCATAAGCTGTACACATAATACGATAAATATAATTAGGGTAAAATATTAAATCAATTAGACGAATGAAAGTTTAGTTGGAAAAGTTTAATTAAAGTGTAAGCAATTTTTTAATATGTGAGATTGCATTAATATCCAAAAGTGTAAATTTAGTATTAATATTGTGCTTTATTGTCCCCACTATTAGAGATAAAATACTTATGAATTTACTTAAATTTACTGTCTGGAAAGGGGTGGAAAAGAATCCAACATGTGGCGCATCTTTAAAATAACCTTCATAAGTTTTTTTTATGAAATAGGAAGGCATACGAGCAGGCGTGTCACGTGATGGAAAGCAATCAATGCCGCCCATAGACATCCGCAGCGCCATAGGTAGTGCGGAAACGTTGCCGACCGTTAAGGAAAGTGACATTATGGGAGTGGGAGGGGAAGGGGTAGTGTGGTACTTCCCCAGGCGAGCCGGCTCATTTATACTGCAGACAAATAATAAGCCATTCTTGACAAAGTATTCGTCTGCAGCGTGGCTCTACCACCAATAAATATTTAATTATAACTAATTATTTGTGTTAAATTAAATTTAAAGTTAAATTTCAAAGATAGTTTTAATATTATTGTATTTTTAATACAATAATTTTAATATAATAATCATATCAAAAAAATGTTGCAAAAATTTCTATTTTGAATCTCAATATCGTACCTATAATTTAAAATCATCCTTTAATGAATAATTATAATTTTTATTTTGATTTTTATGTACATGTTAACTATTGTCTTGCCAATATCTTGAAATCGATACAATTTAATTACACAGTAAAATATTTCTAAGATTTTCATCGACAAGATAGACAGCTGTTATGAACGACAAAAGAAAAGTAGAAGCAATAAGCAAATGACTTCTTTCATAATGCGAAATTGGTTTGGAGACAATTCGCTCGGGAGGGAGAAAATGATGGGCTCTTTGAAATGATTGCCGTTTTCATCCTCACCATCTAGCTCTATTGAATAAATCGGAGCAGTGGGAAAGTAAACGCTTTGCGATTTTAAGGTAATGACACAAAGAGGAAGGTGGGAAATGTATTTATTCAAGTAACTTTTTATATTGAAATTAAAATTTACGTTGTGAATGTGGATGGAAGGGTCGGTAGATAAAGACACGGAAAACATACCTTGACCAAATTGCTGAAGTTTTTAATGAAAGGCCAGGTCAAAAGTATCCTTAACTGGCGGGCTTACTTGAGGAGAATAATGAGTGTGGAGGAAGCAAGGGAATGCCGAGATCGTAGCAGATGGAGATCTGTGGTCTCTGCCTACCCCTACGGGAGACAGGCGTGACGATATTTATATATGTATGCAACTTTTTATATGTAATATTAGTCTTGAAATACCATAAAGTTACAAACTGAAACCGTCGTGTACATTTTTCATGGAATAAAACACAATTAATCTACACGCTTTAAATATCTTTATAGGTCAACTACTACGTCATTGTGGAATATAAACCCAGCAAGATTAGGATCAAAAGCCAAGTAATTCACGGTTTTATAATTGACCTTGGTTGTTGTGTTTCCTTTGCGTGGCATTAAATTGTGTTTATCGCATATTCATTTAGCACGTACGTTTATAGGTTAAAAAACTTTTGATGTCAATTTATGTGTTACTTTTTTTAAGTTAACTAGCAATGTTTTAACAACAACAGAATTCTTGTAAACCATTCCAACTATAATAATAACATTGCTTGTGTTAAGAGAGTATGTTTCATGACCAAAGTAGATCATCAGAAACATCACTAACTAATTAAGTCTCTTAACCTTCTACTAAGGTCCCAATAAAATTTTGCGACGAGCTATGATCATATTAAAATCCATAGCTTTTGCTAAGTATAGTTAGTATTAGACTCCTATAAATAGAATTAATCTCCATAATGTTAGTTTGAATATAAGAATACATTTTATAATTATGTATCTATATAAATTAATGCTCTCTGTGCTGTTTCGATAACAGCGTCACCTAAGGTGGAATAAAATTTTCGCAAAAAAGTGTTTATTTCTTATTTTTTTTTTAATATTGAATGTACTTGATTACATTTTTTTTTCAGCTTCCACTAAGTTTAGCTGCTATGGGTCAATTATTTCTAAACTTTATACATACTTACGTCATGATTATTTTATTACGAGTAATTTTACCGTATCTAGCATGCGTGTATCTGCCCTATATTGAATAGGACGTGAGTAAATCTTCAATCAATCAAACTCGGTAGTGTAGGTCTAATAAGTGCTTTTAATATTTGAATAATATTTACAACTTTTTATTCCACATTCTAACTACAGAAACTAAATATAAGAGAACGATATTAGTTGTGATAAGAGAATAAGAAAAGACATCGCATATAGATACACATTCTCTACATATAATATTGTACATATTTTTTAAGGTCATACCTGCTCTGGAACTCTCTCCCACATTACTATACGTGATAGCCTGTCACTGAATGTATTTAAGAGAAGAATTAAAGAACATTTCCTTTCAATATAAAATATTTATATATGTATATATTTATGTGTATATTATATATACATATATGTATCCTCTTATTTATATCGTATTATATTATATATTATTAGTATTTATATGTTTATATATGTATGGATTTATATAGTATGTATTGCTATGTATAATATTATTATATTTTGTTGTTGTACACTTATTTCTATCCTCACAGTTTATCTTATCTCTCTTTCACTCCTGGGTTTGCTGGAAGAAACTCAATTTAAAGTTAAACTCGCCTTTGTACATCTTCTTCTTTTTTTTTAATTCTTGTATGTCGTGTTTTATGTGTACAATAAAGTATTAAATAAAAATATATCTCGTTTATGGGCACTGGCCCTCTTCATTTCTAGAGGAATTGACGTTTACCCACCACGTGTACCGAAGGTGCATTAGCGGGACGTTCAGATTCGAAACTACTTATGTATATTTATCCCATATACATATATTTACCCCGTAACGGGAATCGAATACGCTCAAAGCAGCTTATTAAATAAAATATTATTTATAATAATAAAATATATTGTAAAATGAAATTGTGTACCTACGGTATTATGTATTTATGCACACAGTTTATCCTCGTTTATTGCGTTGGACGTGATTAAGACAGCTTTCCACTGATGTTCTGATTTGTGGTATCAGGCTGGCGTCTGACAATTGACAAAGTATATACGCAGTTTGCTGCAGTCTTTATAAAGTTCATCCTGAATACACTTTGTTTACTCCTCATTTTTCTTTTATGTTTTGTTTTTGTATATTAAACCGTATAAGAAATGAATTTATTCATTCATCGAGATAAATAATTTTATAGTCTACAGATATTTATTCCGACTCTGAAGATCTCGTATCTAGGAGTGGGACATATGTATATAGGCTTAAAAAATATTGTAAATCACTATAATGGGCAATACACTAGTTCATGTACTCCATCTGTGTTCACAGCATAACCCATATTTGAGTATGTCGAAATAATTGTTTAAAAAAATGAAACCGATTGGAAAATGTTCCTGAATTATTTGTCAAGGACAATTGCCCATAAGGTGAATTTCTTTGTCATAAAAAAGGACATCTGGTAACTTGGTTGCAATTATTTCCAATCCCTGATGTTTTCTGAACTTTAAGCAGAATAAAACTCATAAATAGTGTAGTCTGCATTGCATTCTCATTACTGGAATTTATTTTACAGTTGATATAAATTGCGTACATAATAAAACTAGATTTCCTATTGAATAATTTGAAAAATGACATACTCATGCACACACGCGTACACATTTTATTCCTTAAATCAAAAATTGACGTAGCTTGAGTATCTATCACTGATTTATGAAATACTCGTATTAATACTTTTAGTAATACTTTTCAAAGTTTAACAAAAGCAACGCCAACAAAGGAAATTTAAGTTAAATTTCAGTGATCTACTCGATTACATTAAAAAAATTGTCTAAATATCATTATTTAAGCCAGTATTTATATAAAATTGATGTATAAACTTAAATCATTTCAAAGAAACTGAGAAATAGTCCTAATATAAAAATTTCATTATCATTTTACATTAAATGTTAGTGCACTCACCCACAACATAACAACAAGGCATATATGTCTATTGAAGATGATAATAATTTATTATTCGTTATAAATCATACCTGCTTCAAAAATGCTTGCTTTTTCTTTAGAAATCTTTAATATTTGAATGAACACATCTGAAATGTGTTCTTCAAAATATTAAATATTATCATATATCGTTAGAATATCATCATTAGTATGTAATACTTCCATTCTTGACGAATGTTGTTGAAATAGTAGAATATAAAGCGGATATCACAACTTCGAAATATTTCAACATGTTCAAAGCAAAATCTTAAATGTCGGACAGTCGTTAACACGTTATTAAAGTTTAAAGTTGAAATTGGATTTCCATTCAGTACGACTTTATATGAAGGAGTTGGTTATTTTAGTATAACACTTGTTACGCAATTAATGAAGTTTTCGTATTATTTATGAACTTTCTAACGAGTAGTAACATTCTAAGAAATGGTATTGTATAACAGAATTTTAATAACCTAATTAATGTTTGAAATTAATATAAGCGGGTATGAAATATATAAATCTATCGGATTTCAACAAAATGTGTAATTTAATATAAAATTCTAGTCGGCTATACCAGCGATCTACTCTGTTGCTAGCTCAAGGAACAATGACTAAAATTTAATATCAGCAAAATCAATATTAAAAAAGTTCTTCCTACTAGCCTGCGCTCCTAGTAAGGAGTCATATAGATCAATGGAGTTTGTGGATGCTGTAATCGAGCACACTAAGAGTTGACATTCTGTCGGCAAAGACGTACACAATCTATGTAAGCTGCCCATAGGTAAAACACATGTAGATACCAGGCCTTGACCGGGGGCGCAGTATTTTACGAGAATTTGATTGATTTCTTGCCTACATGCTAACTTTAGTTTCTTTATGCAATACCAATTCCATACGTATTTGGCGCTTAACGCTTACATTTCTATTGACAAAGGTATTGGCGATCACGACTGTTCACTTTGAAAAAATGAAAGGTTCTATCCGCAATGATGCGATCCATCAGTGCGTTGGGAGAGAGGCATTAACCCCTCGCCCCTTCAATTACCGTCTTTAGCTTTCAATTTGCCTCTTTGTAGCATGGATGAAAGAGGACAGGCGATAAATTTGGCGTTTTCAATACGATGAAGGAAGTTTCGTGAATCATAGAGCATAATAGAGACTCCATGTTTGTTTACTTATTTACGTTTTTAAAAAAATATTGTGAGGCTAAATTTTTTATAATAAGACCGTTAGGCCCGACGGAGTTACAAACTACTTAGAGCGGTTCACTAAAATTATAATAGTTGAGTGAAATCGATAATTGAGCTAAGTGGCGCGGCAAGACCTATGACCAATGATGGCTTTTGCAGGCTGATGATGAGGAACCGTTATTTTAACAAGACACGTGGGACAACTATTTAACTGTTTATTTAATTTTACATTTAAATTTAATTTTACACAAAATAATAAAAGTTCTTATTTCTACTAAATTTATTTCAAGTGTTATTGTCAATTTTCACTTAAGTTAGTTTTAGTATTCTAATACGAAACTAGATATCTCTTAATGCGAGACTAGAATTAATTTAAGCACCAACGTGTTCCTGGCAGTGAACGTGCGTTGATCGAAAGGAAATGGAGTTTAGCAACCGGCGACAAATTCTGTAAACGGTACTTCTTCGTAAAAAAAAAGTTATATTTGTGTTAATATCTAAATTTTAGTTGCTTTTTAGTAATAGTATTTATAAAAAATATTATTTTAGTAATAGTATTTAGTAAAAAATATTATTTTACTGTTTATTCGTCTTTTTTAAATTTGATTTTCTTTAAATCATATGTATACACTAAAAACCCTATAAAGGATTTTCTGTGTTATAGGTGTCAAACTGTTTAAGTAAAAAGTTTAATTAATTAATGTTTGTCTACATTCATAGTACATTTCGATAGTACGTTGTATCCATGAACGTATTCACAAATTTGTAAATAAAGGGTTGTCGAGGTCAGCCAGCATAAAACAATGTTAAAACTAATTGCAACTTCCCATGATTACGGCTTTGTTATGCTACAAAATATATCAACTGAACCTTCCAAACAACTGAAGCGGTAAATGATAAACTTACTATTACCAGACATCTTCACGGAGTATATCAACAAATCTTGTCTACTTCCCTTCTTGTTTTTCACCCAATATTGTTTTTAATAAAATAGGGGCCAGGTAATATAATAAGACGAGTTGTTGCTATACTATTTTTAGTTTCGTCATCCTTGTGATAATTGCCTCTCTAAACGCGGCCAATTGTAAAGTGAATTCTATGTCTTTATTACCTTTTATTACCTATATCGGGCGAGACTTCATCAACATTAGTTCGCGAATGATATCATCACTTACTCTATTAGCTCTGATTCACTCTGTGATTACGTCGTACGTCTAATTGTGTTGTGCTATTTGAGGGATTCAATATCGTTTGATCCGCGTACATGTATATCGTAGATCGCGTTATATCTATGTAGTTTAATCGATAATTACATATAAGGATATTATTTTTAACATTAATTGTATTTTGTTTTAATAGAGTATGTGGAATCGTTATTGGCAAGCGATGATTGTCGTAGGCTTACCGGTGTTCGAAACAACAAAAATTCATTAATTGGAAAAAAATTAACTTAGGTAACCTTCGCTGCTAAAATATTGCTTTACTATCATATTCCGTGCTGGTTTATGGATATTGGGTGTGTTTGATAGCGTAATGATGGCATTGAACAACATTATTTTGATTACCATTAATGGTTGTATTATTTAAGGTGTGTGGAAACTTGCACAGGAACACCACGTAAACATTACAAATAATGGTGTATTATTTGTAATGTTTACGTGGTGTTCCTGTGCATGTTTTCCTGGTAATTTGTTCCATGGTTCTTCTCTGTAATAAACAATTCATTATAATTTACGATAACTAAAAATAATTGCTGTTATTTTGTATAGGGTATATTGATTGAAACATATAAACATGTTGTTTTCAGTTTTAGAGGATGTATCTAATATTGCTTCTTTAATTAATAATTTGGTTTCATGCGTATAAGATATATGGCACAATAGAAGGTTATTTTTATAATTATTCAATATTGCGACACATGTTTTTTTTAAATACGTTCTATTTATTAATAATATCATAAAACAAATATTTTATTTCCTTTCCTTGTTAATAAATGTTTTAATCAATGATTTTTTAGAGAAAATTTTCAGTTCCGAAAATTATCATTATAATTCTGTTTTTATATTTCTATTGCGCTGACTGTCACGACTTCGTCCATGCCTGATTTATCAGTTTTTTAAAAAGTATAGCTGAAATTATTCTTTATATTGTCTTTTATCGTCCAAGGATTAGTCTGTGTAAACAGAAATAAAATTTTAACTAAGAAAATAAGCTAAGTGAAAGTTATTTCGACCTCAGAGTTGTTTGACCATACTTGAATTAATTTTTATGTCCTTTATTAAACTCTACAATCAGTAGACCAGAACTGTATTATGAAAGTACATTACAAATTAAATATATGTGATGTAAAGCTGTATGATTAATTACGAAATCTGATGTATTAAAATGTAGTATGAGGTGGCCATAGAAGGAAACATCAATGGATTGACAATAGCGTCTACTTGAGAATTAAAACCAATCTGCATTCCCTAATCCGCCCACTAAGCATATGGATTTCGGTAATATCTCTCTATTTGTAGAGTCTTTGTCTAGCATTGGAGTGTTACAACTATATCGGATGATGATAATCTATCTTGTAAGGTAGAATATTTTTAATTGTGTTTTTGGTTTCTCAGTGTATATTTTTTTATCTTCAGGAACACATGAATTTGGTTGGATTCGACGAAAACGTGAGCCCGGTAGTGATGTCCCTTAAGAACGATTACATGGCTGGTCAAGACCACACAAGGATACTGTTGAGGCTACGCACAGGGACTATGCATGGACTTATACCCTCTGCAAGTAGGTTTTAATTTATATAAAAACCTTTTGAATCATTTACGAAACAAATTTTGGTTAGGGCTGTAGTAAAATTAACCCGATCCCTACTGTACTCTAATATGTGTACTACTAGTGGCTGTTTCAATTTTCATGGTGGATGACACGAGATTTCTTCAAAACTGAAGCTCTTTTTTAAATGAGCCAGTTAAAATTTGTGCAAGTTATGATGGCCAGTTAAAATTTTACTGACAAAATTAATTATATTAAAGAAAAGTAGATGGTAATTGTAAAAAGGTGAAATGCATGTGAGTTAAAAAATTAATTGACCAGTGCTAAAAATACATAGGTTTAAAATTAGATATAATAATAATTTGAATTAATTGACAAATAATAAATATTTGCGAAATTGCTTCCCTAAAAAACAATGCTGTTGAATTGCAGTTAAAGATCCGATCAGATGAAGTTCGGGAGCTTAGAAACAGTATTATAGAAATTTAATCATTCAGTGGATGATGACGGGCATAAGTATGGAAGTGCGGGATAATCAATCTGTAGTCTTAAATCGGTTAGAATTGTTAGATTTGTATTTTTGTTTGGAGAGATTAAAAATTAATTTTACCTTGTTTCTCAAATTTTAAGGATCTGGAGCAACACTTCCACCAGCAAGAATGGCAAAAATGTTGAACGAACAAGTGAACGTCGACAACTTTATGCCGGTGACGTGTCTGAACGCGTCGACCCTCATCGCCACATACGATGAACACGTGCTGGTGAACAATTTCAAGTTCGGTGTACTGTATCAGAAGTACGGACAGACTACTGAAGAGGAGCTGTTCGGCAACAATGAGACATCACCGGTCTTCGACGAGTTCCTTGACATGCTTGGACAGAGAATCAAGTTAAAAGATCATAAAGGTATGTTATGTGATCACGTTTTATTATTTATTGAAAATTGAAGGATTGTGCTCTCGATTTAAGTTCCATGGATCGCAAACTCAAGTGAACAAAATTATAAACCTGATGCTCAAACCTGAAGTGTAGAGGTAAAGAGTATTTGCAAATGCATCCGAAATCTGAATTAGAACTCTATCCTCGTAAGATCTTTTATCCTTGTTCTATACACAGTACTTTGCACTTAATTATTCCAATACCTTAAAACAATTACAAAGATCGTTTTCATCAATTTTATGCTTCTCTGCGAAAGTCAATATACAAGTGACAAGATTTCTTGTAGGTCTAATAAATTAAATATTCGCAATGTGAAAAATTTCTGAAAATTTGCTTTTTTTTTCATATCAGAACAGGCAAATGAGCATGTGGGTCACCTGATAGTAAATGATCACTTCCGCTCATAGACATCCGCAATGCCGGAGGCGTCTAAGATGCGTTGCCGGCGTTGCGTTGTACACATACATTCGTATCTTGATAATATACCCTAGTCGTATTTATTTCAGACACACACACAACGCAGGCGGAAAAAAAAACGCTAATAATAAAAATAAATAAATAATGTTAAAATTAGTGATGTTACGTCACTCAGTGTTGACTTGCAAATCACCTATTATATTTTTTTATGAGTTCTTATCGAGTGTTTTACTAATATCATTCAAATTGTTAACTTTTTTATGGATTAGGATGGCAAACTAGTAAGCGTGATACCTGATGGAAAGCAATCAACACCGCTCATAGACATCCACAGTGGCATAGGCATTGCAGATGCGTTGCCGGTTTTTCAGAAACATATAAGCATGTTCTTGAAGTTTACAAAATTTTATCGGTCTAATGCTGAAACCAACAAGTAATCTTACGTGTTTATTACTATTGTATGAGTATATTTGTACATATACACACCAATAACTTAAGGGTTGGTGCTTGCTCTTACAGAGAGGTACGTGGTAACTTTATCGTATGTTAGTGTTTTTTACGGTGAGTGGAGGAATTCCAATTCCTTTATCCTCGATTATTTCTTCCTATTAATTCCCCTTTTCTTCTTATTAATATCCGATTCCTTCACATTAAATATGAAGGAATCGGATATTAATAAGAAGAAGAAAGTGACGTATCTTTTTTGCACATGTCCACAGGTGTTGGTAAATACATTAACATCAGGTCCCTGGATTGCTTGTTTGTCTACCTTTTAGGAAAAACAAATTTTCTTTATAACCAACCTTTTACTTCGAATGGTTTATGAGAGTTCTGGTAATGTTAATATCATTGTTAAATTTATTTAAAGAAAATCCATTATAAATTCCAGGGTATCGAGGCGGGTTGGACATAATGAATGGCCACACGGGCACGGAGGCGGTCTACGAGCGGTACCTGGACCGCGAGATTATGTTCCACGTGGCGCCACTGCTGCCCCACACGGCTGGCGATGCGCAGCAACTGCAGCGGAAACGGCACGTCGGCAACGACATCGTCGCGATCGTGTTCCAGGTCGGTTCCATTCCTGTAAACCAGGGGTGGACAACTTTTTATATCTGCCTCTAAATTTTTTTATCTCTGTTAGTAATGAAAAATTTTAAACGTTTGCAGTTCCACAGCAATGGAACCTAATTTATAACTACTTATTTGAGATAATTTTAGTTTTCTGCAAGTAGTTCCAATAACAAGATATGGATATATATAGTTTGTGCAAACTATCAAACATTTTTGCTAGATATTTTTCTAGGTTACTTTTGACCTAGAACCACAAAATAATATCGATATTTGATACAAATCATGTTGATGTTTAAAACTATTCAAAAATTGTCATGTCCTGCACGTCACGTATGTAAAAAACAGGCTTATCTTCACGCGAAAACATATGCCTAGTAGCTAAGTTGCTGAATACAGCTCCTATAACAGCAGTTACATTTCACCGCACCACATTGGTCTCCCTCAGAAATGAGGGGTGTTCCCGGAATCATTAGACGAAGTATCTTGGGGATTGTAGATGGATTTTTATTTTCTAGTAAATACTGCCATAATATTTTTACTCATCTACAATAATATTTGCCCCCATACATTTTGCCCAAGTATTAATTAACTATTTTAATTTTTCTTACAAATATTTTAATTTACAGGAGAAGGCGACACCTTTTACGCCTGATATGATCGCCTCTCACTTTCTACATGCTTTCATCGTTGTCACGCCCATAGAATCTGTTGGCGGGGAGACCAGGTATTTAAACACAAAAATATAACTTTTTGATAGGCAATTAAAAATATTTATGAAAAACTGTATACTGAAAGTTAGATTACAAATGTACTAAATATGTCATATAAAATATAAAAAAATTGAAGTTACTTGAGTTACAGAACTGTTTTATCCAGGATCAAAATCCGTAATTATTTTTACTGATTATATTATATTCATAATATTTAGTTTCAGATTTTTTTATTTCATAAACAGATATTCTAGAAACAAAAGAGCATTGTCGTAACGTGGTAAATGCCACTATTTATTTCTCTTTTTTATTTCATAAACAGATATTCTAGAAACAAAATAGCATTGTCGTAACGTGGTAAATGCCACTATTTATTTCTCTTTTTTATTTCATAAACAGATATTCTAGAAAGAAAAGAGCATTGTTGTAACGTGGTAAATTCCACTATTTTCCTTTGTATCCCATTTCCCCGTCATAAGTTGCATATTTAGTTGCATAGCTACCACTTTAAACACTGGTCGAGGCGTTTAGCATAAAATTTGTTCAACTTTGTAACGACGCACGAGGGCACATTTGCATGAAATGAGAGAATGAGTTGGAAAGGAGACTGAAAATTCCCGTGTTAATTTATATGCAAACTAACCGTGACTTTGAAATCAGGAAACTTTCAATGTAGATTAGTGCATCGCAAATTTTTATTTCGGTATATACCATTGTAGTTACTTAATTATTATCTGTGGAACCCCTTCTGTATTTAACAGGTTATAAAAATGAAAAAAAAAATAGCGTGATAGGTAACCCGGAAGTGTGTTATTAATATGTTAATGAAAAAAATTAAAGACAGCATTTATATTCGAATATAATAATCAGTAATTAATCACATGATAGGGTTTTTACATTTTTTATATGCTAATAAGCTTGTTACAGTCTGCAATGAGACTTAATGATAATAAATAACGTTTGGCACATTTTCGGAAAATATTAAAATTAAGGTCAAGGACAAATAAACTTGGTAAAATTTTACATCTACAATGTTATCGTTATAAAGAATAAATGGTTTCGGGACACCATTTTATGATGTAAATGGTTTTTGGGATAAAGATTTCAGAACATCTGCTATTTCTTATTCACAAATACGGAAATAATGAAACATTCTGTGTATGTTTATAGTACTTGTCCTTCTTTTAGTTTTAAAAATGTTTGTTTGTACCTTATACTAAAAGCAATATCTTGTATCGAAAAAAAAATGTTTTTTCATACAAATAATATTTCTTATTCCTTATTATTACAAACTTATGGACAATATCAGTCCGGAATATACCAGAAAAAGAACACTGGTATAATATACTCCAAATTTTGCTTTTGACATTACTGTATTTGGAATAACATTTTTTTATATTGCAGGTACAAAGTGGCCGTCACCGCGCGTGAGGACGTACCATTTTTCGGTCCGACTCTCCCCCAGCCGTCTATATTCCGCAAAGGGCGTGAACTAAAAGAATTCCTCCTCACCAAGCTAATCAATGCAGAGAACGCCTGCTACAAAGCCGCTAAATTCTCTCAACTTGAAATGAGAACACGAGTGTCCCTATTACAGAATTTAGCCGACGAACTTAAAAGTAAAACAATAGAGTTCCTTGGTACGGGGATGCGGGCAGAGCCAGGCACTGTGTCCCCACTACCGGAGGGCACCCCTAAACAAGAAGGCCCTGGAGCTAGATTCATTGATACCGTGAAAAAAGCTCTTATATATAAAGTAAGGTTAGTATATACATTTAATAGAGAGTTACAAACAATAATAATTTATTTTGACACCACAAAGTTACATATATAGGTATAGTAATAATATAGAGTAAGAATAATAGTTACGTGGCGGGCCAGTGCCTGAACAAGGGGTGAGCCAGTATTTCAGATCACTAGCCTTCCACCCCTTATTTCTAATTGATTATTTATATCTATGGAGAAATAAATATAAAACCTTAAATAATATATATTTAAATGTGTATGTTTGGCGTGTGTGTGTGTGCGTGTGCGTATGGGTGTGCGCATGCGCGTGCGCGTGTGCGTGTGCGTGTGCATATCTTGAGATACCTAGCATAATACATAGAGATTTATTCTATTAAACTATAGCAAAACTTAACCGTCTACGAATATATATAAAAAAAATCAAATCTGGATCTGACATAAACAAACACCACTTGCGTAGGCTCACTTTGGTATTTTTTCCTGTCCTTATGTTCTAAATAAACTACATCTACTGTTATAATATAACTCAGTATGAATTTAAATTATTTTCACTACTGTCCGTAAAACACTACTTTGATCTTCATCAAAACACTTCTGATACCTTGACCTACGATGAGTGAGGGTCATTTCGTTATGCATTTGCTAGTTTCGAATTTGATTTCATTTTTTAATTTTGTTTCTTTTTAGTGTGTTGTAACCATATACGTTTCTTCGTTCTTTATTTTATTCTTATAGACTGTATTTACTTGTTATGTTTATGAATGTGTATGTATATTATTATTACAGGTCACCAAGTGATCCTTCAGGCGACAGCATGAAAAATTCTCTCAACAGGAAATTAAATGTACATGACACACCCACCCCTAATGTAAGTTTAATTTTATTGGTGTATGTATTATTATTTTTTTAATTTGTAGATGGATGAATTGTAGCTTATTTTATTATTATTATTTATCACATAATGCCAACATTTTGTAGGCATTTTAATAGATAGAAACATACGAGCTAGCGTCTGATGGAAAGTAATCAACGTCACCCATAAAGATCTGCAACACCAGAGACATTACAAAAGGATTGCCGGCGCTTGGAAATATTTAGGCGCGTTTTTCAAAGGTTCCCTTGTTATCGTAGCCTACAATGTATTCCTTTTGAGAGTAAGGTCGCTATCAAGACAAAAAGTAATAGGCAATAGTCGAACCATAGTTGATTATTCACAAAACGATAATGCAAGTCATAAGCAACAGTATCAAAATCAGAGATGATTTTCTACTGAATTCCTAATAATTCTTTGGCGACAATTGTTTGGCGAAACTTAAAAGCAGCAGATAACTCTGAGTTTCATATGAAGTTATTTGTAATTGTGCTATGTTTTTGTCGAGTGTTGCACGTGGTGAGATTAAAAGCCATAATAAATATTTTTCAGTTAATTAGTTAGAAGAAGAGTATAAACGATATGAAAGCTCTATTTGTAGCTCGATTGGTAAGGACTACGCTTACTATCTCATATTGTGGGGTTGATTCTAACATTGCACTATTGGAGTGGGCCATATATTTTTAGTACGAGCCCTATTAGCTTAGTTTGAGTGATCAACAAAAATTCATTCCCCCGTAGTGGTAGAGATTTAAGTCATTCGGTGAGATCATGGTCATCTTCTTATTGAAAAAAAAAAAGAAAACATGAAAAACCAAATAAAACGACAATCTTGTGTTCAGAGCGGTCGATCAAAGACGTCGGTAGCATCGTCGTCGGCGAGCGCAATTTCTGTGCGATCTGCCGGCGGATCGGGCGCGTCGGCCGGCTCGGGCGGTTCCAGCCCGGACGTGACGTCACGCGCCGCTCCCCCCCGCCCGCCGCACGACCACAGCGACGACTCTAGCCTCAACTCCGTAGAACTTGACCCTCTCGGTGAGTTTATCATACGTTACCAAATTTGTTACAGCTGTAATTTAAAATATTTAGTATTGCAAATAATTTGAAAAACATATTTCATAAACCTTTTTTAAGGAGTGGGATATTATTCCTAGTAATTTTAAAAGTTTGAGTATTCATATAATACTAGGTATCGAATATTTATTATTGTTTCATAATTATAATAGCATATTAAATATTTTATAAGCCAGGGATTATTTCATCAATAAAATATATTCTCCTTTATATCATAAGGTATATCTAACATAAAGGTCAATGCTCGCTAACACCTCGTATATAATTTCATACACAATATATTCAAATATTCACTTTTGACTTATTAAAGACATATATTTAAAATGTTAGATGGATACCTATTTTAATGTTATAATTGAATTGGATTTTTTCTTCTCTCCAATTAGACGACAAAGACTGGCTGAGTTGTGGCAAGGGTGCAACAGGTTAGTCTTTACATAGAAGTTGAAATGTCATGCACCAGTTTTATGTACATCATTTACATTAATATCATTACGATTATTATGGATTGCGTTTATAAATACCAAGCATGTATAGTTATAAAGTTCAATAAGTTTGATTTTGAATATGTTATTATTTATAACGTTTCATATTTTCTAGTAAATAGGCTTTTTTTAATTTTGTCATTATAATATCAAAAGTTTAATGTATTGTTATAATTCAAATAGAGATTTCTGTCCTTTGATATTTTTTTTATGAAATAGATAACGAAACATGCAAACGAAAAAGTGAAAAACGAGCAGAGCAAAAAAAAGAAATTAAATTGGCACCCATTCCATTTTCGTAACTAATAATTTGAACTGTACATCACAGTCGTTAGTGTATTTCTGTGACTAACTCATATCATTCGTCATGTCATAAATTAATAAATTTAATAATAATTTTGAATTGATACTGTATTTGTTTTATTCATAATATAATACTATTATTAATATATTAGACTCTAGCACGTTATTAAGGGTCATAATGTGTATGTGTATGGTCATAGTGTATTTTATGTATGTGACATTTAGTAGCTAGACCAGTGGTTCTCAACCACTGTTTCTCAACATATTGGTGTGTCGTAAGCCTCTGTCAAATATTTACAAATACGATATTTAGATCTATTTCTTACTTTATGTGTTTGTATGTTATGTTCTTACGAAATATAAAATATGTTTAATAGATTTATGATGGATAATTTAATAAATGTACCTATACTACCTACTTTCACTTTAACTATCAAAAATTTTGCATGTAAATATATATGTGAGTGTCGCGAATTTGTCAACAGTATGTTCGTGCGTAGCTGAGTAAAGAAGGTTTAGAACCGCTAGTCTAGACAGCTGCAGAACTGACATTTGCATCAAGAAAAATATTTCATAGGATTCCTATCAAGCAATCTATGTATTTTTGCGCGGCAAAGCTATACTTGTACTTAAACTGTCAACATCCCTATTAAAATAGTCTCTATTAAAAAAAGTCAATATTATCAGCAACGAACAAACGCTCGGATCTAATAGAATAGACTGATAATACAAGGCATACTTTCAGGCACCCCAGTATACGTGGACAGCGACACGGGTCTTGAGTCAATGTCGTCGGCTGAAGCGGGAGGCGGAGGAATCATGGGACGGGGCGAGATGGCCGCTGGGCGAACGGACGCAGATATGTTGCGCCAAGAAATATGCCGGCTCAAGAACGACAAACTCGACCTTTTAAAACAGAATATTGTAAGTTTAGTTTCATACATACATATGATCACTCTAGTTTCCTGTAGGGGTAAGTAGAGATCACATACCTCCATCTGCTTCAATCCCAGCACACTTTTGCTTCATCCACATTCATCACTCTCTTCATACAAGCATTGGTTAAGGGCACTTTTGACCTTTCTTGAGAACTTCAGCAATTTGGTCAAGCTATGTTCTCCTAGGTTTTCTCTTACCGACCCTTCCGTCCATCGCAACGTAAATATGTTTTATCAGTAGTCTTTCATCCAACCATGTGCCAAAACCATCTTAGCATCCCTTTCTCAACTCTTGCCACGATACCTTTTACTCCACATTACTCTCTTAGAACTAAGTGAGTTTGTTAACTAAGTAAGTAAGTTAGTTTATTTATTAATAAATATAATATTAATCTTGATAAGCTTTCAGCAATCAGATAACTGCCGAAGAAATACTTCGTAAAAGTCAAAGCTAAAATTAATATAAGCACAAAAATACTATTCTTAATTTACGCTAAAAATGACCGTGACCAAATGCATTAACTACTGTTATTAAATTCGTATTATTTTAAGTCCTAGTAACTTTGCTTTGGTTCAACACGAGGTATAGTATTCTCAATTGTAACAGCCAACGGAAAAATAAACTCAATCGCTCGCTCGTTTATTTGAATTGATTTTTGTTTGAAATAGACTAGTCATTACGAGTCTTACATTATTATTATATATTATTACTAATTCACGCTTTTCATTACAATTGTGAACATATATATATTTATATGATTATGTTTCAGACGTGGCAAAACGAGATAAAATGCCTGCGTGAAAGAGAGATTAAATTGCAAGCGGATCTGTCGTCTCTATCGAAAGAGGTGAGGAAACTCCGTGATCAACAGGCAACGGGCACCACAATTCCAAACCCATCTTCACACGACTCTACAGCTTAAACCATTTTCGAACAATTCACTAGAACTCGATAGTCAATGTACTGTTTTAGACGAATTGAATACGCTTATGTATTTATATGTATTAGATGTATTCAATTGCAGTTTCCACCTATTTCTTACAAAATTGAGGTCTTTGTAATGGTGTGGATGCCCAATGTATCTACTACTGTTTATTATTTCCTGTGTATAAATGCTATTTAGCATTAACTGTGCAATATGTATGCAATACAATTTTTTCTCTTGCTGTATTTTTCGCATTATAAAAAAGGGCCTAATATTCGTCATTAGTATAGATACGTAATATAAACTATATTTATTTTGAAATATGTTTGCGTACAAATTGCAAATGTGGAGTTATCGCGCGGTGGCATTATTTCGCTTTTGGTTAAATATGTATATTGAAACAAAATAATTTATAAATCATTGCTTTTACTATGAATAATTACCAATTTGTGTAGTTATTAGAGAGAATATAATTCGACTCTGCGTTTTACCAAAAGTAATATGTGAGTGTAACGTTTAACTGTTGCTTTTGTAAATGTTGTGATAAACTGTAGCTGGGCACAGAATTTTCTTAGCATTACTCATGTTATGACAAGACTTTAATAGTTATATATTGTATTATTTATACAGAAAAGAAATATTGTTTTTTTTTTTATTTTGCAAAACAGCAAATTATTTACATTTAATAATACCTAAGTATGTAAAGTAATTGGCCAAAGTATCGTAAGTAAATCCTATAGTAAATCTCGTATTTCGAATCTATATTTTGTGTTACTGTACTGTAATTATTCTAATTCATACGAAACTATTTGTAATTATCCTAATCACCTCTTCAATGTTAAGTCCGTTCTAAAAAAATATAATAAATCAGAGTTAGGATTACCAGACGAGATTTTCAATATATGATTGTCTACCAATGATTGATTGTAACATTTTGGAGTAGTAAGAAAACTATTTGGAAACTATACACTCTTCTCTTTACCCATTTCCACTTTGGTGGTTACATCGATCCTTATTACAATTAATATTGTTCTAAAAGTATAAAAGTAAATTAATAATATCGTAGCAAAAAACGTCAATATGATTGTGTATGTGTATAGACAAAACAACGGTACCTACTGAATGTAGCCTTGATTATATAGAGCCTATACTTGATATTGGTGCATTAGAAAATATCATTATTATTAATAGACATAATGTACTAATTGTTAAATATTAGAATTTCTATTTTATACTACTCTCCCAGTATGTGTGTCAATATGTCCCAATATGTATCTCTTTCATATGTATGTATTTTGAACCACTTTAAAGATCACAAGCACAGAGTATGTTTCCTATCCTTTTTGTAACCAACTTACGATCCCCAGTTATTGTAAATATATTGTAACTGGATATAAGATTATGATTAATCAGTATTTTCTAATTTATGACTATTTTAAGTTTCGTTTCTCGAGTGTCTTTGAGTTTGATGTTTTGTTGTTTGTAATTAATATTTTATACCAAAGTTAACATTCCCCACTATAATAGTGTAGTTTTTTAATATAATTATTACAGTAATAAATGATAAAGGATGAAACAGTATTGTAATTCTTTAGTTGACGGAGAACAACGCTAACATATTTTCTAAGTTTACATTTAGATTTATAGTAAATGTAACCTTTGAGATGTATTTTCGACTGTTGATTATGGTTATGTTAATAACTAACTGTTGATTCGTCTTCTCTAGACTTAAACCAAATATTACGAGCGCGGAGCGTTAGAGGACATAGTTTATACTTTTAAGAGATACTATGCAAATATATAAATAGTTAATTACTAAATAATTATTGTTGTTTCACTAACCTACCTAGCAAAATAATAAAGAACGCTCTGAATGTCTTGCCGACAACGCTATCCGATAATATGACCGTTTCGTCCAGGTAATATAATGATATCGCTGCAAAAGTCTAACATTTAAGTAGCTTTGCTACTGTGGCAATCAGAATGGGACCTAATCCTCACCATCTATAGCCTTTATATGCTAATGTGACATCTTATAATTCTCCAAAAAGCAGGTAAGTCAGGAGAGTACATTCTTATGGAGTTGTACTAAATATCTTGCAGCGGTATGGGAAATTTTAATTTGGATATAATTTAAGCGTAATCAAGTAAATGCATGGTCATTGATGAACATAATTAAAGGAAATACTTAATCCTATAAGCCAAATAAAAAACAATTTAATAATTAAAACGCAATATATGAAAGGTACCAAGTGGCAATACGCGAACTTTCTAAGGTAAATGTTATAAACAAATAGGACAAATCCGTGACTTCTGTTACCAAACATGAAATACTTTTGTATTATATAAATATAAACAAACAGAAAAATATAAATATTTACTATTTAATTTTTGTGCAAATTTTTCATTAAATGGGTTTAAAATGAAAGAAACTCAATGCCATCTATGAGAAAAAATCATACTAGGATATGGTAATAATATATTTTGTATTATCGAGTTTAAGTCACATTGGTACAGATGGCGCAAATCATAAGTTTTCTTTACTCAAATTTATTATTATGATGCCTAACCCGCATACCCGTGCGTACGAAGCTGTTGGTCTATAAGGCCTACGTTCGCTCCCGACTGACCTATGCTGCGCCGGCCTGGTGGTCTTTGATATCAGCAACCCAGCGCAAACGCGTTCAGATCCAGCAGAATCTGTCTCTGCGCGCCATCGTGGGGGCGGCTCGCTATGTGCGTAACGACGTTATAGCGAGGGACCTCAGGGTGGAGAGCATCCATGAGTTTGTGGTCCGGTTGGCTCGGAAGATGTTCGACCGAGCCGACAATGGACCACACCCACACCTTAATAATTTTGCTCCCCTTCACGCTCGCCCACCTGAGGGACGTCCACTCCCACGCGAAATCCTCCTGACGCCTCCTGGCTCCCGCGAGGGAAGAGGGCCAGCGACGGACCCAACGTAGGAATAGGTTCAGCCATATCTCGACGACGCGAAGTCGTTAAAGGACGCCCAAAAGCCGCTAGGAATAGCGGCACCTAAGACCGGGGGGCGGTTGCCCCATTGAGTTGCTGCACGAGCAGTGGGGTTCATCCCCGAGGCTCGATCCCACACCTCTGCGCGGGGTGTGGACGTCCCCGATTGAATTGATTATGATGCCGAATGCTTTCAGCATTTTACTGAGATTCTGTAGGATTTGATCTATGAGTTTATCCGAATTAATCATATATTTTATCCGGAATAATCATATATTAAAAAACATCGATAAAAGTCACTGTTTACTTTGGGAAATCTTGATTTTTAATAGAAATCGCAAGAAAAATGAAGTCGCGTTAAAAATACAATATGAACATGCCCGAAATCGTAGGAACAACTCCATTGAAATTTTGTTTTATAGAAATATAGCACTTAATACAAAATTTTGACAGGGCCGATGTCATGTTCCGTAATATTTTTTTTTTCTGTCTGTCCCTAATTTAAAAACAAATCCATAATTTTAATATTTGTCTTATTTGATTGTGCGTCACGACATATAATTATAAGCCAGATTTTGCTAAAATTTTTCATATTTTGTTTAATTTGTCAGAAAATTGAAAGGTTCCCTTAAAAAAGAAGACGAGAGTTCCTACGAAAAATGATTATTTTCAGAAAAGCTAACAAGTATGTACTAATATGAGTATTTACTTACTTTATTGGAAACAGAAGGACAAAATGATTAGTTTTCGAACTGGACTCAAATTACCGACATTTTGCAGATGAGTTGTGTCTATGTCGCTGCCCATGGGTATCATAAATTTCTTTAATTTATATGCAAGCGTGTAACTATTACAAGAGGTCAAAGAGAATCTTGAATCTATGTAAGTGATATCGATTTTATATACAGTGATCTTCTCAAATGCCATAAGACTACGACGACCCTTTTATTAAAACAGAATATCCACTAATACCAATTAATAATGCATATGTATATTTGTCTTTATGCGTAACTAAATAAAACAGAATCCTCTCACTCTTAGGTTACCAATGGGGGCGATATCGGCGCTGGAGTTTTCATAGGGGCGGCCTCGACCTCTACCTATGTTCATGAAAAAACATTTAATGTAGCCGTCTAAAATGTTTATCTTATGAAAGGGAGCGGTGATCCATAAAAGGTTGGGAACTTATGCTCTAGCGAATCTAACCATAATTGACGGCAAAAAGCGAAAACTTAGTAAAACGCAAAATTAAAACTTACCATTAGAGGAAAAATATTTATAAGGTTTCTGATAAATTGTATCTGATCATACAAAAACAGTCAGTTTCAATGCTGTACAAAATTTTCTATTTGTCGTAGAGCTGTGAGACTCACACTATTCGATTCAGTTTTTTTTCTGATCCGAATATGTAATAAATTCTTTTTCACATCTATGTCACGCTGTAAAGCGTTTTCGCTTTTTTGAGTCGATATGACGGCTATTCGAATCTAGAAGCTCAAATTCTTTCCTTTACATTCTTCCTCCCCTCCCATTAATTACTTCACCCTTACCAGTATTTATATTCTTACTGTCAGGTAAGCCTACTATGTCAGTAGTATTGCAACACATTGTGATCACTTACTATCAGGTGACTGATTTGCTTGCTCGTTTACCTACTTCCTCCATAAAAAAGACCATATTTACGTGTTTTAACTGAATTACGCTAAACAAGGAAATGTAATTAAAAAGATCATCATGTCAAAAATATGGGGCTTTTGTTTATTTATTCATTTAGTTATTCTACACAAAAACAAGTTACAGTCTTGAAAGAGTAATATATAATATAAACATAACAATACCCAGGCTATAACTCTTAAGATTTGCGCACAGCATGGCTACATTATAATAATAGGGGCTACTTATCTATACTTATATAACAATGAAATATAATAAAATTGAACATTTAAAAAATTGTTAGTACTACGAAACGTTATTTATGAAATTTTCCTTGAACAATATTAATTAGACTTTTCCAAATAGGCTCCTGATTCATGAATTTTTAAAAAGGACTGCAAATCCCAAGGTTCATCAAATGTTAAATAAAATATAAGACATGTTTAAATATAACCTGAACGCGTAGGTTTATTTAATCTACATTTTAACACGGTTCATAAAACAAGCTTTTGGATTTTGGTTCTGACATTTATAAGTTTATATGAACTTTTGCGTGAATGTTTATTTATTTTTTGTATCAGCTCTGACTTACGGTCTGGGGTCATAAGTTTGTGTCCTTTATCGGACTACTGGTGGTAACTATATGCTAACAATCACGTAGTTTTAATAGTTAACAAGAATTATAGTCATATGAAACACATCCTCCTTTATGAAAAGTCAGAATGTGTCTAAAACGGCCCGACTGGCGGTTCATCAGGGGGTGCTTGTTCCGGCGCTAATATACGGTAGTGAAAGTTGGGTTTGGCAGAAGAAGCATGAAAGCAGACTGAATGCGGTGGAAATGAGAGCATTAAGAAGACCTTGAATGATAGATTAAGAAATGAATATATAAGAGAGCAATGTGGAGTAAAAGAAGGTGTTGTGACAAAAGTAGAAAAAGGGATGCTTACATGGTTTGGGCATATAGAGAGGATGGATGAAAGACGACTGACAAAAGAAATTTAATTGCGAATGTGGAGGGAAGGGCCGGAAGAGGAAGACCACGAAAAACGTACCTTGACCAAATTGCTGAACTTTTTAAGAAAGGCCAGGTCAAGAGTACCCTCAACCGGCGGGCTTGCATGAGGAGAATAATGAGTGTGGAAGAAGCAAGGGAAGTATGCCGAGATCGTAGCAGATGGAGATCTGTGGTCTCTGCCTACCCCTACGGGAGACAGGCGTGACGATATGTATGTATTTATTTGAACATACATACATACATATCTCGTCTGTTGTATGTAGAAACCACATATCTCCATCTGCTACGATATCAGCACACTTTCGTTGCTTTATCCACACTTTAATCTCACAATCAATCTCTTGATACAAGCTCACCGGTCAACAATACTCTTGACTTGGCCTTTCTTAAGAACTTCGACAATTTGGTCAAGCTATGTTCTCCTTGGTCTTCCCCTACAGACCCTTCCATCCACATCCGCAGCGTAAATTTATTTTATTAGTCATCTTTCATCCATCCTCTCCATGTGCCCAAAACATCTAAGCATCTCTTTCTCAACTTTTGTAACGACACCTTCTTTTACTCCACAATGCTCTTTTATTAACTTCATTCCACCAGTCCAAGCTAGTGTTTGCTTAAAAAAAATAAGCAGAATACCTAAGTTCAGTCCAGTCCAGTGATAGTTAGTCTATTTTAAAAATATTATCACCTCATAAATAAATACAATGCGTAGCGAGCCGTGCACAAGATTGTATTCATTTTAATAAAAAAATTGTTATTAACACCTATAAACAGAATATTATGCACATTAATGCATGTGTTTATACATGAATATGTAATAAATCAACTATATTATGCAACATTTCCACCAATATTCTTTATTAACTTTATATAACTTATTATAGTTAGAAAAAAATCAAATATACATTAAAAACAGAGCATACTTTAGATTATACAAACAATATACGCGCACATCTACACCCCTTCTATATAGGACGTTGACACACCCACACCTCATCAACGGTTTACGGAAAAACATTAAGTTTGTGTATATATGTATATATATCATATATATATATATATATATATATATATATATATATATATATATATATATATATATATATATATATATATATATATATATATATATCGTATGTATATAATATTCATATGTTCACTAACCTGATTTAATTTTTATTTTCTTTTAAGAATTCCAGTATTGTGACAATATTTCTCAGTGTGGTTCCCAGCATAGAATAGGATCACTACATTTCTTCCGGTACATGTCGCATGAGATTACTATGGGATCAAATAAATACCTGAGGACAGGTATCGGCCTAAAAAATGCGCATTAATTTGTGATCCGCAATCCGTCTACCAAGCGTAGGTATATGGTAACACCCTATCCATTATTTGTAAGGTAAGCCTATTGGCTAAATATTCAAACATTAACAGTACTCGGTACAAGATCTACGAATTTATCGAACTTTTCAAAAACTTGAGATGCCCTTTCAGATGAGAGAGACGCCCTTTTTCTCCAGACATAGAAATTGGTTATTTCTTAACAACGTAGGTAGTACGAAATGCCATAAATAAAAAGCGTTTCAGCAATTGTTGTTTTTTTTTCAAACCTATGAATTTCGAGGCGAATTAAATTGCCACGCGGAGCAGGTGCCACAGTTAGGCTCCCCTGATCCGAAGTTGGCTGAAATAAATAACATATAAGTTAAGGGAACTTTACATGATATTGTTAATTTTAATTTCGACAATCAACTGTTTAGGGATAGAATAGATTGTATAATAACTTCATTAAAACGAATTAAGTTAGTAATTAACTTATTTTTATCAACAAAATAGCTTTCCCACTAATCCAAAGATTGACTTATGTATGACATTAAGTGTAAACGAGTAAAACTAAATAGATAAAGGTCAAATATTTGTTTCGTTGAAGTCATATATCGTAAAGGAACAAAACCAATATAAATTCGATACTTTGAAACTTCAGTGTATAAGGCCAACACGGACAGAACTGATCCATGTAGAAACTTTATGTAGTCACGTATCGCAACGCCACGAAACATATGTGACCGAAATGGTAAACAAGCTAGTTTCCATAGTGCATTTCAGTTACACAGCAAAACTTAAGTTTAAATTCTGCGCACAACGTAACGTGACTGTTATGACCTATTTGAGTCACTCTACAATAATCCAGTACTTTCTTCAATCCTCTATTTTTATGTAGAAAATTCACAAAAAACACTTACATTATTTTAGATTTATGTAATTATTTATTTAATTTAAGAAATACAGTAAATATTTATTCACATATTACTTCCGGTAAAACTAACGATTCGTTTATTTTATGCATAACTTATTACTTAGGTTCGCTTCGAAACATAATATTGTTGAAATATAAAATAAAAACAGTTTTCAAATTAAATTTAACGACTATTATTTGAAAATATTTTATTTACTTAAAACTAAAATATTTTCAAATGGTGGTCGTTCAAATCTAGCGAATTTCATTTTATATTTATTCTGAAAAACTACAACTGTGTAAAAAAATATACAGAACACTATCTAAACTGATATATATACAATACTATATATAATAATATCAGTAGACTTTGCCTGAGTAATTTGATATTCATGAGATTGACACAATAAAATACTTATTTAAAGATTTAATTAACCGCCTCGTACATTATTTTGTTCTTTTTTAATTGCTATTCAATAAACCTCTTTGTCTGAAAATTAAATACATTTTGAGATAATAATTTAAGCTAGTAATAAATAATTTAGCTAGTATCAATATCAATTTTTAATGTTTTTGTTGTATAACTAAAGAATTTACATGATTACTAATAGTTTTGTTTAAGCTTACAAACCGCAAACTTCAATACTAGTAGAGCCACGGTAGCACGAATGGGCTAGCTCAACACTGAAAGCACCCTACTTACTCGCGGAGAATACCGGCATCAAGCATTTTAGTATATTTCCCATCTCGTACGATGAATGCAGCGAGCCGGAGGCCAAATTCCTTTCCCTTCCCCGTAAAGAAAAGGTAGAAAGAAAATACAAAAAGAAAGAAAGGGAATCGAGCCACTGGAAATAAAGTAAGAATTAACATTTTTAGCTCTTTTTAGAAAAATGCATAGATGTTCGAAATGGACGAATATAGACGGATACTCGATTATAGCTGTACTCAAGAATTAGCATCAAAGATAGAAAATTTGCTTACTGAGGCATATCATGAGACATGATACAAATTATTGTAACTGATCATAACGGGGAAAATAGCGAGCAAAAGATCGTGGCCATGTAATATCAGAGAGTAGAGCGTGACAGCGAGTGCTCCTAAATTGCCCCGCCTCGCTAAAGGCAGAGAGTTATGTTGAATTAGCTGCCAACTTATACTGGCGAATAGTTAGAGTGGGAGTCTAAAAAGGTGAAGAAAAAAGGAAATTAAGGATGGCATAACATTTCAAGTAATATTGTTGCCACGTCACAGATTGGTCTTTAGACACTATTTTCCCCACTAATTTCACTTCACTTTACTCTTCTTCCACTTCTTCTATTCTACTATTTTCTTCCGATCTCCTTCCGTATTGAACTTTAAACTCTCTCGTCTTAACCTTTAAACTCCTCTTTGTCGCACTGTCGCACCGTAAAACGATCAAAAATTCTAGCATTCCCAAAATTCGAAGATGTTCCAGCAATGTGTAGTCTTTTCTAGACATCGTCCCGTGTCTTTTCCGCAGTAACTTATAAACTGTTTTTATCTCGCATTGACGGACGTCTTATTAAATTATTTTTAAAAGATGTAATGACTTGCTTGACCAGGATTTTGGGATATCAAAATGAGGTTTTAATCGATTCATAAAAACAAAAGATATGTGTTACGCAACAATATGTTACTTTGTAACAGCGCTATGTACAATATTTCCTCCGCTTTGCCTTCACGAATAGACATTTTCTTTTTCATTGGTATAGCCTACCTTAGGGTCGGGATACCCTAAGGTAAACAATGCCAATTATCGGTGGTTGCTTACCAACAGGGGACCAGTTTGCTGGTAAACCTACCATTTTCATAAAAAAAAACTGTACGGTGCTGAATGCAGAGATTCTTTTGTAAGATTTGTTAAAATTAAAAAATAAATAAAGAAGAAGGAATATTATAAAGACACGTAGGTACAACTTCGTGTATGAATACGCTAATGTGACATAAATAAATAACAAACTAAGCAAGCAGTACGTTAAATTTGTCAACTCGATGTCTAGTCTAGACCCTTATATGAATTATGTATGCGTTGACACCAGCTAGATTTCACGCTTTTATTAAGATTGTAAATTGAGGTCCTTTATGAATACTATTAAATCAACTACTATATATATATATATATATATATATATATATATATATATATATATAATTGTTTTTCCTCAATGGAATATGTTTTGACGTCATGATAATCAACTATTATCATGCGCACGCCCGCCTATAATATACTAAGTCTGTAGTTTAAGTCAGGAAAAGAATTACGTACAGAAAAAAATAGTAAGGTGAAAGGAGCAAAATATTAGGGCTTACTGCACTTACCGTATATACAACAGTCTTCAACTTAGAAAAATGGTACCTGTTTCTATGAGGATATAGTACTTACTGAGTGAGTCAGTCCATTAGTACCGCTTTTAAGCTCTATTAAGATTAAAGTAGTAGTCTTCAAAAATTTCTTAAAATATAGCAGTATTTTAAGAAATTTTTGAACAACCAATGAAACAGTATAAAAACAATGTTACAACAAACATGTCTTAAAAAATCATTCGTCGTGTAGATAAATTAAGATTCTTAATATCTTTATTCTATTACTATGGAACGACTATCAAGCCAACACTTATTACAGATGATATAAGAGCACACAACAGCCTTATTGGTGACTAAAGAATTTGTTTCGGGATGCGACATACTTTATCCATGTCTGAAAATAACAATGAGAGTAGAAAATTAGCCGCCTTGACATCCATTCTGTTCTTTGTTAACAAGTATTCTCAAACTACGTCAAAACTCAAATTATGTCATTCGGTTTGTGAACAGTAAGAAAAGGTATGTATATATTTTCATAGGACAATTAGGAAGTCCTTGACGTCCTCTCTGTTCCTTGTAAACAAATGTTCCCACTCAAATGACAACGTTCAGTTTGTTACCAATAAGATAAGGTATGTGGATATTTTCGTAGGACAGTCACAAAGCTCGTCAGTAGCCTGTCAAACTCGCCCTGTGATTTTATGATTTTATCACTATCAGCTTGTTATTCAGATGAATACCATACCACATAATAAGTAATGCTGGGTTTAAGAGACCTTGGGGACTCACTGTAAATAAACAAGATGCACGTCGGTCAGGTATAGTCAGGTGAGTCCCCAAGATCTCTTAAACCCAGCATTTCTTATTATGTGGTATTCATTTGAATGACTTTTTTTCTCCTAACACCGAACTCACGCTGGTATGTTATGCATTTAAAATGTTTTCTTAGTGGTTCCTAGCATACATCACCCCAATTCTTCCCGTGGGTGTCTATTTAGCCGACTATTGAAGCAAATGCCAGTAGATAGACAAAAGAACCTGAGCAATCCCCAATCCGCCTGCAAAATGTAGGGATTAGAACAGTACTCCTCAATTTTGAGACCAATAACTAGGACTGGACTATTATGTGTTATATTTGATATTAATCATTTTAATTTATGATAAAATCATTTCAGATTATAATTATTAAGTTACTTGCGAAAGCAGTCGCGGCCATAACTAGTTATGAAAATAAAAATAGAAGAAAGAAAAAATACCGTTCTTTATTTTTGGGTGTTCGCATAGAATCTACTTCCGATTCCCCGCATTAGAATTCGAGGGTCCCACCATAACAAAATCCAATCTCATTTCTTTTTTCAATACATACTCGTATGTGCAAATACAATTCGTACTTTGCAAACCAAATGTTTCTATTTTCATACGAAGTGTTTTTCTATTTTAGCATTAAGCATTTAAGGTCAGTAAACAACAAAAAATATTACGGAAACATAATGCAGTTTTGTGATCGTAAATGTAGTTTGTTTATAACATTACGATGTGTCTAATACTGGAACATTTTCATCTTGTATGTCCTATAACTCCATAATCTTGTTAAACATGTCATTGATGTATTCTAGTTTTACTATTTAATCAAATTTTCGATATACGATTAAAAGATAATTCGATATCTAATACACGAGCACAATAAATATATGTATGTATAAGACTTATGCATATATATCAAACAAATTATAAACACTGAAGACTTTTTTATACAAGTTCATGTATGTCCCACTGCTGGGAACGGGCCTTTTTCAGACTTTCGAGATATCCTGACACGAAATAACTACCTGTAAGTCATACATGTATGTATATTTACCTCTATGCGAAAATCGAACCCTGTATTACTGACTAAAAATTTAATAGTTAAAAAATTTTAAAAGCTTATTCCAAAAAATGTATTATAACACTTAATCTTAACTATATAGAATTTGATTCTGAGCTAGGCAGTGTTTTCACAAATTAAATCTTATCCGCTAGAAATACACTTTTCTCTCTTAATATTATTTTAGGCGTTATAGCTGAAAAGAGCCTATTGTTAAATTGGCTTCTATCTTTATATAAAACCAACATTCAGAATACATTTTAAGATTGAATTTAGACACAGACAATTTTACAGACCCAGATTATGATACAGAGTTAGAAATAGAACTTTAAAATGACTTTTAATTTTGTTTGGTGTGTAATCAAAAACTTATATCAACCTCAACATCACGTGCATATTAATTTTAAATTATATGTTATTTTAAAGTTTTTTTTTAATCTTGAGTATGTATGTGCCACTTTCCATGGACGGAAGATTAACTTGAGTTGAGTGGCAGTAACATTGTAGACCTTGATAGAAAGAAGGCATAAATCAGAAGAATCTACGATCCTCATCGGTCTGCGGTAAAATTATCTTAAATTGAACGGTATGTATACCTATAAATAGGTTTGGGAATACTGCGTTACATGATATGAATTTTATCACATCATCATATCTAATAATTTTTTCCAATCAAAATATCAAAAGTTATAGATAAATGTATGTTCATTCCAGTAATGGCCTTTTGTATTAATGGTTACAGAGCCAGAGTGATTTGGCATTTCGAGGTTTGTTATGTTTATTCACTATTAAAGATCAATTGAGGCCACGCTGCAGACAAATACTTTGTCGAGAATGGCATTTTATTTGTCTGTAACATGAATGGGCCAGTTCGCCCGGGAAAATACCACACTCCCACAGAAAACCGGCGTCTGAGTGGTGGCGAAAAGTCAGTCATATTTAATATATTATTTATAGACCCTTTTGCCTATAACCAGGAGATTGACTGGTGGTAAAGAATTAAAATTACTATTTATATTTATGTTTTAAAAATACTATTTATACCTAAATATTGCTTATTATTTCACAATTCCATTTGTTGCGCTAAAATATATATGTCATGAATAGTATACATTTTGTGCCAGGTCGGGTACACGGCTGAATAGTTGAATAGTACAGCGCGCGACTGACTTACTTGTTTACTATAAAGCTCGCGCAATTAACAGATATAGTGTAGGCCAGAGCAATCAAAATTTATTCATTACAGGAATGACTTTTTCTATTATTAGTTACAGAACAAAAGTGCTTTGGCATTTCGGGGTTTGTTATATCGAAAAAAATGGTTGTGCTCAGGAGAGCGAGACAGTATTTCACATCTGGCCATTGCCTCCAACTGTACAAGACACAAGTCAGGCCACACATGGAATACTGTTCTCACGTCTGGGCCGGGCTCCCTAGTATCAACTTCTTCCATTTGATCGCATTCAAAGTCGTGCGATCCGAATCGTCGATGACCAAGATCTCACCGATCGGCTTGATTCTCTAGCGCTGCGGAAAGATGTCTCATCTCTCAGCATTTTTTACCGCTTCTATCATGGGGAGTGCTCGGGGAATTGTTTGGAATAATTCCCGCCGCCGAATTCCACAACCGCACAACTCGCCGTAAAGAAAAATTTCATCCCCACCACCAGGATGAGTGGCGATTTACTACGGTGCGTTTCTCTCGTAACTTCTTTCCACGCACCACCAGTTTGTGGAATCAGCTACCCTCGGCGGTCTTTCCGAACCGTTACGACATTGGAACTTTCAAAAAACAAGCCTATACATACCTAAAAGGCCGGCAACGCTTCCGCGACTCCTGCCGTGTCGCGGTTGCCCATGGGCGGCGTTGATTGCTTTCCATCAGGCGACACGCTTGCTCGTTTGCCCTCCTATCCCATAAAAAAAAATATATTTATCTACTATTAAAGAACAATTGAGAATCACTTGAAAATTCCAATGCCGTTAAACTGGAATGTTACATTTCTTCTACCCTTAACATAAAAGTAAAAACAAACTTGGTTTATAGCATAGCATTATGGTAAAGACAATTTGAAAGTTAAGCACTTGTGGCATTTGCTGAAAACGTTACTGAACACGAAAGTTAACAACTAATGATTAAGACTTACTTTTTTAATTAAAAGTGAGGTACTTTTAATTCTAATTGTACAAGTTATTTTAAATTTTGTTGTGTGAAATATCCTTTTATTAAAGTTTTTTAATCAACATGTTTAAAGTAACAATATTTATTGCAGTCATTGTACACCTTTAAAAAAGCTACGCATACGTTGTATTTACTTTATGTGTTTGTATTAAAGTAATCAAAATCAAAAAATAAACAAATACATTTTATATTATTTTCTTCATTAAGATTGAGGCAATATTTGCCAAATTTTAAAGCGAAAAAATGGTTGGGGGCCACGTAGTATGCACTAAACAGTGTCTTAGAAAATAATTGGGGACTACATAGATATGAAAAGCAATGTGTTAAAACTTAAAATAGACATATAACTACACAAAATATAGACATAGGTACACATAAAGTGTGTACAAAAAAATGTGGCGAAATGAAGGACGCAGGCTAGAATCCTGCCGTGTCGATAACTTTTATTACAAACATTTTTTTTTTTCTATTTAAATTAACATAACGTTTTTGCTTTTATAGTTAAAACATATTTGAAAATATTCACACACTATATTTTGAAATAATGAGACACAAACTGTTGTTTTCTTACTTTACTTTATAATTATGTGGTACGAAAAAATTTAATTTAGTCTTACCTGTCTGGTCTGAACCGAATTAACGTTAATGAAGAAAGGGTAATTTAATTTGCTTCTATTACCTCAAAATTTCTCGACCTTTCATTGAATTTCATTACTGGGGTTCGAAGGTGGTAGCGCTTGAAAGCAAAGGTAGCGTAAGGTCAGTATAAATAGTGTTCTAATGAACGGGTCTGACATTAAGCTATCACGTTTTATCTTGCTATTATTTTGGTTTTTTACCTTTTATTTGAAAATAATAGTTACAAGAAACATAACGAATGGATCAAGAACCAAAAATAAATATGTAATGAATATATACTTCGCAAATTATTATATATATTTACTCCGCAAATTGTAATTTATGTACTTTTGCATTTGCACAAATTAGACATTAAAAAAATAAAGTTTTTTAATCTGTACGAAGTAAAGTTACACTTATCGATGAGTTTTATATATCATTTTTTTTCTAGCTCATATATATCCCACTGCTGAGTAGGATATTTCCAGTATCAAAACAATGGACGCTTGTTTAAGGAAAATTGGCATGGCACCTAGACTCGAAATAAATGCTAAAATAGGTCATACATATATTTTCCCCGATACAAGAATCAAACCCAAAAGCATTTGGTATTTGTCTTAAAATGGAGTACCTTTAATACATAAATTGATCTACATATAGTTCAAATTCTTCTATAAATGATTCCCCTAAAATATTGTACTTATAGAAAAGTTATATTCGTGTATGTATTTACATATATATGTATATATTTAAAAAATGACAAGAATAAACATCAAAATAAAATATTAGACTACTATTAGAAGAAATACATGTAACGGAATAACATTTCTAATACGTAGAATAGACTACGTACGGGACGAAATCCACTCCGACTCAAATGGAATTTGTTTGAAATATGTACGTAAGCACAAGAAATATTATATATTTTGCACAACTGGTTTTTGAAATATAGATGATTTATGCGAGCATCTAACTGGCAGTAGAATAATTGAATGAACTTAAAATTTTTTATAGGATATTTTAGTTTTTATAGGATAGGATAGAAACAAGCAAGCGTGTCGCCTGATAAAAATCAATCATTGCTGTCCACACATATTTGCAACACCTTAGGCATTACAGAAGCTTTGCCTCATTGTGAGATTTAATATTATTATTAGACTTTTACCGCCAACTTACATCAGTTACGTCGTGTTTTTATTTCATTTTTATAATCTTATATTATTATCAGTTATATTGTTTAACTATATAGTGGTGTATTATACAATGAAGTACGATTAAAGTGTATAAGTGAAGTGATATGAAATAAATGCGTGTATGACTTTTAAGTTAACTGAAAAAATACATAGAAGGTGTTGGTAAAATAGCCACCATTTTATCAAGACGTAACACGTGACAAGCTGACTAGTTACATTTCGAAAGATTTGTTATTATTGTATTTTACTTGACACTGGCATAATAGTTATAACTAACTGCCATCAAAGAAAAGAAAAAAAAAATATTATTTTGCATTGTATTAAAGTGCACAGCTTTGATTTTTATTGCCACTTTTGCAACTTTTTAACTTTATTGCGGCCATTTAATTCCGTTTCAAAGTTTATTACGTTGTACATTTCACAACGTCGCAGGTTACACTGGGTACTAGTTGTATCAACCGTTTGGCTTAGTTAGAGTATTTTTCCTCCATTATGACTTCTGAGCCACATTCTGAGTTCTAATATTGGTCGAAACTACAAGTTGCTTTAAAGTCAAAAATTATCATAGTTTCTGTTTCTGCATGTCATAAAACAATAAGCGTCTCGAAGACACTGTATTCTAATTCTCCAATAAATTAACTTTTTATCCCTTTTTCTGTGAGAGAGCCACAATGGAAGAGTTCAATGTCTGCTGTATATCCCACTGTCGAGCAGGGATCTCCCTATTTCTGGAGGAACGAACATTAACCCCCACCACGCTTGTCCAATGCGAATTGGCGGGGTTACCAGACTCGCAATAAATATCTGTAGACCATACATATATTTATACATCGTATTAGCGCTATCCATTATATTGAGCAACTCTCAAAATGGCGGAAGATCGTAAGAGAAAAGCTGATCCCATGATGGGTCACGATCTCCAGCATAAGGAAATCGACGAAGGGAGGAAGAGGATATATTAAGTTATACACTACAACATGTATACATCACAATTCCGATACATATGTATTTATTTTTGTAATGGTGTTCATTACAACCATATTTTAAAAATAACTGGATAGAACATTAAATAGAAAGCAATAGGTAGTTTACACTATATCACTGTCGAGAATGATAAAGAACGCGTAAAATATCGGAGTATCTCTGCTTCAAGGATATATTACAAACATTATTTTGTATTTACAAGAACTATCAGATGATGGAAATGGTGTGTTTCATATATTGTTTTTTATTTGTATTATTATAGTAGAATGAACGCGACCAGGAGAACTGAGTTCTGAATCGAGAACTCAGGATTAAAATTATAGTTGAAAATAAAATTTGTTTTAAACACACCAATTATTTTCCAGGATACATCTTCAATATACTTTTGATACAACATTTGACTTCTTTTTTCTTGAAGTAAACACACATTATTTATGATAAATGCAGCGAAAAAAGGTACAAAATCGCACAATATGTTGCTGCAGTACAGTTCACAAAGTTCATTGGAGCTACCTAGAGTTTTATGTAAATTTTAAAAGCTCGAGACGTATCCTTGCAATAATATCCGTCCAAGTTCACCTTGAGCTTAATTATTTAAGTAAAATAAATATTATTTTCCTTCGCGTTTCGGTATATGGAAAATGAATTCAAAACCCTGCATTCATTTTAAAAGGTAAATGTTATCTTTATTTCGCTATCTAAAGGATTTACATCTATAATAAATATGAATCATAAGCGCGTATAACTAAATTTATTACAAAACTGTTATTCCATTGAATTTATTGAAATTAACGTCACAAAAGACTACTATTATTAATAAATAACCCACTGCACAAAGTACGTTTGTAAGTAACTACGTTTAAGTTAATGTTAAGAATGCAATGATATTATACTTATATAAAAGATATAAAAACTAGTGTATATAAAATATACATTCGTATATTTAAAGTTATTGTGTGTCAGTAAACGAAAATAAACTTAATATATCTCATTTGATTTTGTGTCTACATCGTGTGTTTCAGAGTAAAATTTTTTAAAGGATTTGTTTTTCTCATATCTTCGGCAGAGGCGTTTCACTGTATCCAATTTAGCTACTTAGCTACGGTTAAAGTCCATATACTAAAATATAAAATTCACAAAAAGTCCAATATGAAATATTCACACGTTATACTATTACTATATATAAATAGTAAAAATTGTTTACTATTAAATAAAAAATACTTTTTACTGTTATAAATAGTAAAAATGTTATATTTAAAGTGATATCATTAATTATAATTTAAGCAGTTACTATTTAGGCATTGGAAGTCTTTTTGGTCGATATATGATAAAAATGTTTGCATGAATTAAACTATTCTAGTCCTATTCCAGCCTATCGGATCCTAACAAAGTTATAAAATATCGTATAATGTTTGTATCGTGTTTTCATTTTATTTTTTTATTTTATTTGGACTTTAATATCTATAGTAATATGAATTATAGTTTTAGTAAGCAATATATTTATAAATGAATTTCTTCTTGCTCATACAGATATAATTTTTTTTCTATCAATTTAATAAATAGATAAGTAATTAATTAAGTGTTGAGTCTAGTCTAGCCTGATTATAAAATATATATAGATTTTTTATTCTTAATTTTGTGGCACATGCTATTCGAACGCAACACCTCTGGTGAAAAGAAATAAAATATTGTAAACCCTCATTTTCATAATGCAGATTTATGAAGAAAAATGATGCGGATGGCTTACGTTGCCGCGTATTTTTGCGAGGAGGTTTTCACATTTTCCAAAACCAAAATATTATATAATAAAATATATAATAGAACATTATTTTTATAAATACAAACAGATTGTATTTTTTATATAATGTTTTTGCATTATATAGAAAATTTGTATAATAATAATATTAAGATTAATCATATAGGAATATCATAGTAATTGTAGACTTTCTCTAAAGTAAAAGTACTTAATTTTTATAAAATTAGATACAAAGATAAATAGATATGTATGAAGCTATTTTATTTAAATTTAACTTTATTTTTACTAATCAAAATATGTAATATAATAACAATAAAGAATAAAACGAATAAATGCTATTATTTTAAATAGCATTTATCATATAATTCATCATATAAACAATAACAATATTTTTATGATTATGACTTCTTTAACGTAATCAATGTGATTAACATAAATTTGCTCAAAATATAATAACAGAGTTAGTTTTTTGATATAACCCAGTATAAACAATAGCCTTGATTGTGACCAAGCCTTTGTTAACGAGATCAGTGCGGTTATTTTAATTAATGTTTGTTTAGTAACTAGGTCTATTAACCACGTGTGTAAGAACAGATTGGTACGTGTGGGTGTTTGAATATGGGCCCCAAAGGTCGCTTTGCAATTTGTAGCTGATAGCAATTTAATGTTATTTGAAACATATCTACTTATATGTTTTATTTACTAAGTGGAAGTGATGATATACAATATGATGATAAAATTCACAGGAATGTTATCCACTACTAACCACACCGATATAATATCCTGTCACTTGTCCGTATATGAAACAGTCAGACTTACTAATGATGTAAGCTTATCAGATTACGCGCTAACGTTGTGGTCCTCGTAGTAACACTGCCAGCTCGTGTCAGCTGTCACGTCAATGTCCTTGTGACGTGGGGACGTCTGAGAATGAACGTCGCCACATCCTGCCAAATAAACGTCGAAGTTCTGACGTACCAGCCATTAGGCTAACATGAAATACTAACTAGACAGTAACTATAACTTCAAGCTCGTTATTCTAATCGGTAACACGATCGCCTGGGATGGCTACTAGAGCAAATCCAACTAACAACAGAGAAGCTTCGTAGTAAATGAAAGACAATTGCAGGGAATGGAGAGCAGTTCCCCTACTTATATGGTTCGTGTAGCCGAACCCTAACACCCTAATAATAAGTTTATTACAAATTGTTAAAAATGACGCCGACTTGGTTCGCCACCCGTTATGTTCTGATTCCCATGAAGCGAGAAGCGACTAACGGAGAGCCGTTTCGCTACGATGAATGAGAGACGAAGGATGGATGAAAAGATGGATGAGTGTGGAGGAATCAGGGGGGTGTGCCGGGATCGTAGTGGATGAAGATCTCTGCCAACCCCTACGGGAGATAGGCGTGACGATATTTATGTAACACGGCTCAAATCGAATAAAACGCAGCTCACACTGGGAACGAATCGAAAAGAAGTTAGGATCGCTTCGGATCTTTTCATAGTTTATTTTACACCTCGTGGTAAAGTACGAAAAGACCCAAATAAAACTAAGTTTGATGAACTATTTATTATCCACAACTGACTATAACCCACACAAGTATACTTACTTACTAGCTCATTATCGGGTTATCCAGACTTATAATTAATAAAGTGTGGCCATGAATCGAACCCACGACTATTGACTTGGAAACAGAACATATCTTTACCGCTGTGTCTATTAGGTGTTATTCTTTGTGTATGTTAAATTAAATATGGTATTTAACTTTAAACGGGAAATATATTTTTTTTCTTATATCTTCACATCTAATTCATATTTTCTATTAAGAATTGTTTAATACATAACGTTCATTTAAAGATAGATCGAATCTTTTATAGAGACGATGAATAAAGACAACGTCTACAAACTTTAAAGTTGTCTGACAACTTGAACATTTGTAAAGTTCTTACAGTTTGACTTTGTGTTGCAGCAGTTCTAATACATAAAGTCACATTTACATTTACAAATAACAATAAACTAAAAGTTAAATTACTTATGTTTATGGGTGTTATAACTCATAAAGAAGCAATTTCACTTACAACCAGCTATTCAAAATGTAATGTTACAAATTTCAGAATCATACTAAAGTATTGTCTTATCTTTGTGTTTAGACGTAAGATTCATTTTAAAAAAGTACCTACATGGAAGTACACGCTTATTGGTACACAGGGACGCGATCCCAGCCTCCCGAGCTACTATCGTATCACTCCTTGTCTTCCATTGTGCTAGCTGTCTAACTCCACTTTTCCTTTCCCTTGCCCTTTCCTTTCTTCTCCATCCTTTTTCCTTTCCTTTCCGCTAAATTACGGTCTGCCGTGCCGACCGTCCCGGGATCGGGTTCCCCCGGGTGCTATAGCGCCTTACCACAGCATGCGGGAGAGTCCCACTGGGGCTGACCTACATCCTCTCTTGGGGCTCTTAGGATTCATTATGACGAAATTTATTAAATCTAATTTGTTAAAAAGTGACGAAGACGTGGTTCGTCATCCGTCAAGTCCTGATTCCCATAAAGGCGAGAAGCGACTAACGGAGAGCCGTTTCGCTACGATGAATGTGAGAGGAAGGATGGATGGAGAGTGAAAATGGTGCCGGGATCGTAGCGGATGGTGGTCTGTGATCTCTGCCTACCTCTCCGGGACACAGACGTGACGATATGTATGTATGAATATAAAGATTAGTTTTAAGTCAATGTCATTTTTAAAATTTATTTATGTGCTTATCAATATTTGCAACACCAGAGGTATTGCAGTGCAATTGCTAGCTTTTGAGAAATATAGTAATTTGTTTTATTATTTTGTGTACACGTGTATGTTACATTATCGTCATTAGGAATCTATAATATAGTTTACGGAATTAGTAAAAACATCAAATAAGGATTTGGGCAAAAAGTAATTTATTTGTAATGTACATATAAATATATTTGTTTCCAATATAGTGAAAGACAAAGGTATTTCTCACGTGGGAGAATTTAATTTATTTTCTTTATATTTTACAACGACGATGTATCTCGTAAGGTTGTTTAGCTCGACATTTGATTAAATCCCTTGAGAACTGGCAAACAATATACGTTAAAGAAAAGCGATAGATTTTTTTTGTATATACAAATGAATTTAAATATAAGAATAGAAATAAATACGCAGTATAATTGCTTTAGAGGTTTCTAACAGATTATATGTATATACAATAATAGATCTTATTGTATATACAAGAACTGTTTGTCTGAAGAGACAAAAAATGTTTGTCAAATCTAAAACATTTTTCACTTCGATAATCGATTTTTGAAATGAAACATTTTCTTTCAGCGCTTACCGGGTTCTAGCGGTTAAATTTAACTATTAAATAGTTTGAACTTTTAACACAAAAGTACGAAAATAATTGGTTTTAATTCTATTGTGGGGTCTACAGATTGCTCTGCATTATTATTTTATATATAGAATAAATAATTTTTATGAAAGTATGAAAATTTAAAATAAATATTTTGTAGTACCACTTGATTGTGCGTGCCCATGGATGGCGATGATTGCTTTCCACCGGGTGATATGTTTCTTCATTTACCTTAGTATGAAAGTAGTTGTGTATGTGTCCGTGTACGTTTTTAACCTAAGTTTAACATTAGATATCAAACTAGTCAATTTCACGTTAAATCTATTTATAAATAATATTAACACATCTATTGCATATCTGTAAAATTATTTACGTAAAGGGTTATTTACATAAAACCTTTATCTCAGTAATTATCATAGTTTTATTCAGATAATACGTAAGTTTCAGTAAAGAAATAACGCAGTTATCTTAACGTTCAAAGCAAGTCGGTCAAAGCTCGGTTCAATGTACGTTGAGCAAACACAGGTACCTACTGAGATTTAAAACACAAAAGAGAAAAGATATTAACTACAAAGGGAGACTTTTTATACTTTCTTAAACATTGAACTGTGTAAAATGAATATTAAAGAAATAGCTTTATTTTATTTTAATTAATAGAAGTTACAAAGAAAATGAAAAACATGTACGCCCATTAAACCCAACTGGTATCTCCTGGGCTCAGAACCCTCTTACTTCATTATAATAATGCTAAAACAAAGTTACAAATATAACCATTTATTTATTTATACAAAAAAATACGTACAAATTTAAATTTTAAATAAATGTCTAAATATAAGTTTTTAATATTTACGAACAAATACAATATGTATACACACACACACATACACATACACACATTCAACAAACATTCAATCCCCAATCTGACACGTACATATACATACATATATTTTGATGTCATTCTAAACACTACACTACAGGTTTAAAAGGTCTAATCTCAAAACAAACTACATATTTATATTTTAAATTTCATATAATTAACCTTTGATGGGAAATCTTGAGCAAAACGAATGTCATTCAAAGTAAATATCAGCACTCTTCATCACTTGACATACACATTTCAACGGTCTTTATGTGACAGGGGTAGTAAACCCTCTTATCAAGTATTGATTTAAGAGTAGATTCTCTGAATCAATAGGCTTTGAATTTCGAGATAATTAACTGTGAGCTTGAAATTGAGAGATAATTAACTGTGAGCTTGTGGACTCTATGTAGGGCCACTTCATTTCTATTCGTGGGTGTTGAAGGTGGGAACTGCGAAAGCACATAATAGCGGTAAGATATCAGCATTTACCCGACTATTAAAAACCAATATGAAATTACGTCAACATCTACTCACTTCAACTTTGAAGGAAGAAAGGCAATGCTAGGACTTTTACAGCGGTATTGATATCTATGACGTGGTTGAGATTCTAGTTATGGAATGTTGGCAGTATAACTATTTTAAAAGGTTCAATTAAAACAGGTTTTCGAAAATATCCGCCTCTTCGTCCAGAGTTCGTTCTGCCAATTAGGCTAACGAACCTGCTAGCTATGGCATATAAGAGTGGAACGCTATACTACGGTAACTTAATTTTTTTTAACTTTAAAAAGATTTACAACGTGATCTGCGACGAAAAAAAATTTGACGACTAAGCATTTGATGCTTTAAACAAAAGTTACAACGGCGAAGTGTAAAACCATACGAGCTATTGATGTATGCAACAAGTTATGTTTTAAGTAAGTGGAAAAAACTGTGTAAAGAGTTGTATTACCTATTGCTGTAAAATTTCTGTACATAGATTTAACAAGCAGAAATTTTGTTTATTTCTGGCGAACGATTTAATGTACCTATTTCATTTTACATACTCCAAATAATAGCATACGTATTGTATACTAGATTATAAAATAAGAATACACTAGATCAGCAAAGTAGATACAGTCTTTATCATAAAAATAAAAAATGTGTTTGTGATAATCCTTTAAGTCAAGCAACATAATAAAAAAAAATTGAATTTATCGTAGTCCATTAATTCAGATAAAATATAAAATATTGATAATATAATTATGAATTTTATAAAAAGCCATGTCAGTTAAAACTCAATTACAAACGATATTTAATATAACTGGAATACTGTACAAGAAGAAAGGCCAACGAAAATCCTAATAAAAGAAATATACGCCTTTGTAAAAATAATTTTTATTATTTTAGGGTTTTGTTTTTCTACATTATTGTAATTATCTAGGTTTAAAGAGGTTTAATAGCCAAACTATGTTACTGGCATTTAATAAAGAGCCTGGGTATAAAAAAGTTACTTCCAATTTCGAAGCTTTTCTTTCCGAAAATAAAAAGTAGGACAATTCAATTACACATTTGAAAACTATTTTAAAGTACATTCTCTTCAGAGTCCGCTGCTAAATAAACCCATAATACATAAATATTGTTACGCCTGTTTTCCTTAGGGGTAGGCAGAGACCACAGATCTCCATCTGCTACGATCCCGGTTTCCTTCCTTGCTTCCTCCACATTCATCCATCTTTCCATCCATCCTTCCTCTCACATTCAACGTAACGAAACGGCTCTCCGTTAGTCACTTCTCGCCTTCGTGGGAATCAGGACGTGACGAGTAGCCAATCACGTCGCCGTCATTTTTAACAAATTTGGTTTCAAAATAAACACACCAATTAAATATTTACCACCAAGTAACTTTTAGTGTAAGTAGGTGACAATTACCGAATACTCTGTTTCATATTACCAATTAAATATCCCTCGTGTGCGTAACCAACTAATTATTAATGTTCAAATAACAATAGCGTCCAATTACCACGATTCGATAAAGCCCCTTCAATCTATTTAGGTAATGTATTATGGGTTTAGTTTATTAATTCATTATACTCGGTCGAAACAAACCCTTACTAATTAATCATGTGTAGTTTAATCGTGGTGTGAGATAAAACACAATTTTAGTATTGAAATTTTACTATTATCACTATTTTTAACGTATATTTATTTTTATAAACGGTAATGGATAGAAAAAAAAAGAGAGACGTCATATGCGACGCTTGGTAGATGTGAAACATTGACAAAGGATCGGTCTCAGCCTAATGCTCACGGCCACGTGTAAGTGACCTTGTATAGAATCGAGTGTAAGGGAGCGTAGCCTGAATCGAGATGACGTCTCGGTCTACGATCACGAAAAGCTTCACCCCCACACCCCACTATTTGATGTTTCACATAAATAAGAAATCTACGATAATGATGAATATTTTATACCAAGTTTAGTTTATAAATTTTTGTAATAAAACCAAATTTAATCTTTAAAATTTTAAGCGACTTAATTGTTCAGTATCTGAAAAGATAGACTTTGCCAGTTATCGTATTTCATGGTTGAAGGTTAAGAGATTCAATGTTAAATAATTAAAAGAACTTAATATTATTTGTTGTTAACCACTGTAATTTATCTCTTAAGAGTCATATTTCTCGTAAAACATTTTCTTTTTATTTCATAACTAAATTAGTTATCCACTCGAGGGAAAAATAAATGAACCAAGACACTAAGTAATTAGAAAATAGGGTCAAATCTCCAGATGTTCGATATTGTGTTAAAGGAAATCTTTAATTATATCGTAACGAAAACATGTACCTTAATTTAATTTTAGATAAAGTAATATTTCTTCTAAATTAAAATATTGGATTCGATAATAATTTTCATACAACTGATTGAATCAAAATTATGGTAACTTAAAATAATTAAAAATTTAAATATCAAAGGACGTAATACTGTAAAGATATAGTTAACCAAATTTTTAATAGTTTATTAGATATATTTCACTTGAGTTATTTTATCATTTTTCAATAACACAGTTCATCGTTGTTGTCCTTTGTATATATACATATATATATATGTATATATATATATATATATATATATATATATATATATATATATATATATATATATATATATATATATATATATATATATACATATATATATATATATATATATATATATATATATATATATATATATATATATATATATATATATATATATATATATATATATAGTTTAGTATCGAGAATCATTTAGTCTTATTATTCGTCACAGACGCAATGTGCTTCCAGATTTAATAAAGTGAAAATCAGTCTTGGGTAGCATTGGTTCCAATTTTATACTTATATAAGTATAAAATTGGAATAAAAATATGGATAGGAGGTATAAAAATATGGCCTAAATATGTATGGTTCATAATTAAATATGTGTTGCCTATGTATGCAAATTAACATGTAGACGACTCCCCGATGACAGGCACGTCTGTGACAAATTAAACTAGGTATATTTCAAGGCAAGTTTCACGCTCAACAACATCACAAATGTAGATTTAACTGGTCCATGGGATATATGTGTGGTAGCTGCACGAGTAAGAAAAAAATATTTAAGAAAAAAAAAATAAACACTCAAATTTCAGAATAAAAAATAAAACTTTCAACGATTTCTTCGGATTAGCAAATTGAAGTGGCAATGGACTGGTAACGTTTTTTGGCGAACGTAGTATGTAATAAAGACGACTAAATGGAGTGACGATCTGGGCAACTCCGCGCAAGATCTGTGACGTGCCTTTTGAGAGGCTTATGTCCAGCGGTACTGATTGAATGAAACTTGCAACGAAAAAGTGACAGATAAATAATAATAAGCATTTTAAGCAGTGCTATTGTTCGATATGTCTGATAACAATAGATCATCAATTTTTATGTTATCGACGGTAAGCCGTTGGCGTGACGTTGGCGGAAATAAACATTATTTGCATTAAACTAAAAAAAATTATTAGAAATGGACATAGACAATATATCAGACAACTCGCTAGAAGTAAAAGATTTGTAGAACCTTCTAGAACCAATAACTTTTATCAGTATTTCCGAACCAATATGATAAGGCAACCTTCAAAAAACAAGCCTACATGTACATACTTATATTTCAAAGGCCACCAACGCTTTTACAATGCCTATATGTAGTTTATGAATGCATTATTTGTCTTCCATCAAGCGACACGCTTGATTTTTTACCTTTCTATCCCATAAAAATAATTTATATAAAATAGTTATTTTCTAGACAGACCTAAGTGTCTCAACCTTCAACTTCACCTACGCGGACGTTGAAGGTTGCATCTCCCTTTGCAAACAAGAGTATAATAATCCGAATAAGAAGCCTAAGATTTTATTGGATTTATATTTCATTTAAAATATAAAAAAAAAATGTCGTCTCAAAAACTATTCATTTATCTTTTTTATTTAAATATATTTTTTTTATATTTTCACGCCTATCCCCCACAGAGGTTGGCAGAGACTACCATTCATCGCAGCGACACGGCTCTCCATTGGTCACTTCTCGCCCTCGTGACAATCAGGACGTGACGGGTGGTGAACCACGTTGCCATCATTTTCAGCAATTTAAATATACTTTTAAATTTTTTTTTAAATTCTGAGGATAATTCTTTTGACTTAATCTAAAGTAATGCGTAAAGCCATATTGAGAGGACAATATGCAAAATTTGCAAGAAAGTAACTTTGAAATAATTTGACCGACCTAAAGAATAAATAGAAATGGAAAGTTCGGTAGAGCTGTCATTTATTTCCATCGACGCTAAAATAGTATCGACCTTGTTTCGTGACTGGAAAATTTAAATTAGGCAATTTATCACTCAAGTATTTCACAAAAGCTTAATTTGCCTTTAAGATAAATTGATTTGTTTGTTATTCTTTAGCAAAGAATAGGCTTTATAAATTATTTCAATTCATGTACTGAATAATTTTATTATTTCATAATCATAGTTATAAACTTTTTTAACAGCTAACTACGGGGTATCTTATTATTATAAATATTTATTAGTGGTGGAGCTACGCTGCAGACGAATACTTTGACAAGAATGGCATAATATTTGTCTGTATAAATGTCATAAATGGGCCGGCTATCCCGGGGAAGTACCACACTCCCGCAGAAAACCGGCGTCTGAGTGGTAGCTTATCTACCGCGCTTCGTACGGTGAGCGGCCAAGTTCCGGAGGTCCAACAACCTTCTCCCTCCCTCTATCCCTCCCCCTCCCATTCCTACTCCCAAAATGACACTTTCCTTAAAGGTCGACAACGCATCCGCACTGCCAATGGAGCTGCGAAAGTCTATAGGTGGCGTTGATTGCTTTCCATCAGGTGACACGCCTGCTCGTTTGCCTTTCTATTCCATAAAAAAAATTGCTCGATTTGGACGGATTTCCTTGTGCTCCGTAATCGGCAAGTGGTTTGGTATTATATACTTAAATATTTTCCACCTATTATGCCTCTTGCTCCCTTTAATTTTGGGATGTCTTCATCATTCTGTCAGAGCCTCGTTTTCTATACAGTAGGAACGCTTCATTCGAAAGCTTACTGAACGAAGCGTAGTTGCAAAACTCCCTTTTTTTTGTAAAAGTTGTATTTTCGCGGACGAGGCTAATCATTCTACAGACAATTTTTTGTTTGCGTTTCAACGCGGGAAGCTTGTGCCCAAAATCTGGGCACAATCTTCCCGCGTTCTAAAGGAATGTACATTAACCTTAACAATTAAGGAAGTAATTTAAAGTAAAAGCGTCCGTAAGGAAGTAAAATCGTCATAAAGCAATAGGCTTGTCGCAGACAGATCAACAAAAAACTTTTCGGCAGAAATTTGTCTGCGTCGTGACTCTACTACATAAACTATAAGTGGACTGTGACAAAACCATATTGGATTATTAAAAAATTGTTTTGTTGGGTACTTTAGTTATCTACCGTATACCTTGTTTTGAAATCATGTACCAAAAACCTTCCGATGCCTTCACTTTACTCACCAGTTACTTTTAATAAAATTAAATAGAATAATTCAAATTTATTTAAAGCATTTTACATAATGGCACTAAATTCAAACTTTAATGTTTCATTAAGACTAGTCAATTTGTAAGTCTCGACTGATTAAAGTGAAGTATAATGGTTATCAAAATCCTTTAAATAGACTTGGATATTTATGCTCAGCTTAGATTTATTTAACACTACAATGAAAATATCTACTCTTATAATATAAAATAAGGCAAGAATTATTTTGGTGAATTTATTATATGACTTAGTTGTTTTTAATTTTATTTAATTATTGTATTGTATGTGTATTTATATGTATGTGTATATGAGTAGGAGAGGTACATATGGTTGTATGTGTATGTTTGTGTGTGTGTGTCAATATCAATATCAGCCCGCGGCAGTCCACTGCTGGACATAGGCCTCACCCAAGGCGCACATAGCCCGATCTTCGGCAACACGCATCCAATCTCTGCCAGCCGCCTTGCGCAGATCGTCGCTCCATCTAGCAGGAGGGCGTCCCACACTACGTTTGCCGAGTCGCGGTCTCCACTCCAGCACTCGTCTATTCCAACGATTGTGGATTCTCCGACAAAAGTGTCCAGCCCATTGACACTTCAGTCTGCTAACTTGAAGAGCTATGTCGGTGACTCTGGTTCTCCGGCGAATTTCTTCATTTTGAATTCTGTCCACCAGAGAAACCCCGAGCATAGCTCTCTCCATACCCCTCTGAGCGACTTTCAGCTTTGTGTATAAGTGTGTCCGTATAAATGTCGTCACTGTGGTCTGCGACCTGATCACGTCGTTTCTTGCTGAAAACCAGCGCCTGGTGCTCCGATAGAAGCATATGCTGAGCAAGAACCATTTAATGACATTTGTTTGATTAAAATTATTTTCCTTTTTGTTTGTTTTTTTATGTTTATTATAATATAATTTAGGTTTTAATCAAAAATCAGGTATTGTAAATAAAAGGTGTCATATATAAAGTTTTTCTATTTCTATAAAATTAACCATTTCATATACTTAAATGGCAACTCATCTCTAAAACGCAAAATATGTGATATATAACAAACACAAATTACTATGTACCTTTTCACCCATTTTAGCTGATACTGCAAACATTTCGCGACGTCGTAGAAATCGTCGCAGCTTTTGAAAATCCGGCACATTGTAAAAGGCGCTCATACGAGGTACTGAGGTGCTCGTATTTTATAGGTTATAAAACTCGCTAGAAATCTGATTGAGAAGTTTGCTCTTTGACTAAAACACTTCAATACTTCACTGTCAATCAATTTTTCTTCGGTATTGCAATACGCCATCCGAGAATATTTTAGAAATATCACTTTACCATTCGAGCAAGCACCTTATGTATACAATAGACGACTTTTATATATTATGGAAAAAATAAATCGATACAATAAATAATTTTGCAAACATTAAAGATTCCGAAATGTAAGCAATCAAGTGCAATGTGGATTTTCAGATATATAGATAATCAGATAATACATTTTTATGACTTATATAGTCATAAAAATGTATATATTATATTTATTATATAAATATATTATTAAATAAGTTATTTAAATATTTGTTTATGTTTGTCCTAAAATAGTGAATGAAGCTTGCATTTATAAATTTAATTAGTACCTACATAGAAAGTTAAACATTAGTGAGAAATTAACAAATAAAAAACATACAATGCTCAATTAATAAATAATATACATATCACTGCAGGATTCAGCAAATTATTATTGTTATTTAAATTCAAATAGCATTAATATTAGTTAATGTTCACATCAATTACATGTTACTAAAAATGTGATATTATTTTTCAGAAGTTTTTTGTAATATTAATATTTATAAAGTTAATAAATAAGATTTTGAAAAGAAAGTGTAGTCACAAAGCAAAAATAATCTTTAACAATCACAATTGTGTCACTTTCTTAATAATTTTTGGAAATTTTGTTAATTTATAACAAATTCTTGAGAGATTTATAAGAAATAATTGAGAGTCATTGTCTATGTTTGTAAACTTCATTTTTTAATTATTTACGGATCAGGAGTTTTAAGAGTTACAACCTAAATGGCGAATTACCGAAATATGTATTTGTTGTATGTGTCCTGCTTAAAGATAAATATTGTGTATAGCATGCAGAGAATTATTTGAAGAATGATGTATTAAATACAATATCTTTTCCGTGACATTTTTATCAGATTTGGTATATTCAAACTAATTCTTATAATATAAATCACTTCTACCCACACACCGAAACAAAATCTGTGAGAGACAGAGACTTCATCCCTACCTCTGGATAGGTGGCGATTCAGTACGATGCGCTTCTTCCGAGATGTCTTTCCACGCATCAGCACCCTGTGGCACCAACTACCTTCAGTAGTATTTTCGAACCGATACGATATTGGCACCTTCATAAAAGAAGCCTACACATACCTTAAAGGCCGGCAACGCTTCCGTAATACCTATGGTTTTGCCGATGTCTACGGGTGGCGTTGACTGCTTTTCATCAAGCGGCAAGCTTGTTCGTTTCCCTCATATCCCATAAAAAAATTGATTCTTGGTGTGAAGGTTGTGAATAAAGCATTTTATTCTTACATTCTTCATATCAATTTGATGCTTTATCGAATAAATTTTTATAAATAGTTTTTATTTCATGATTTGCGTATTTTAATATTTTATACGTTAAACTTTTGTTTTGCTTTATTGAAATTTCAAGGAGCGAGTTACCAACAGCTCTAGCGCCGCAACGAAAATTAAAACCAAATTTATTGCCGAGAAAGCTATATACATAAATTAAAATTTCTGAAATAACTTAACACTTTCTCAGACGTTTTCCAGAAAATTTAATGTAAGTTTGCAGCTTATAATATGTTATTAAACCCATTCGGTATTTTTAATATTTTACCATTATAGAAAAATATAGCTATTATAATGTTTCTTAAACTGTATTTGTTTTTGTATTTAATCTTATTAAATTTTTAAATTATAACGAATTTACATATACATACATACATATAGTCACGCCTGTCTCCCTCTAGGGTTAAGCAGAGACCGTAGATCTTCATCCGCTACGATACCGACACACTTTCCTTGCTTTCTTCATACTCATCCATCTTTTCATCCATCCTTCCTCTCACATACGTCGTAGCGACGTATATATAACGGCTCTCCGTTCATCGCTTCTCGCCCTCGTGGGAATCAGGACGTGACGGGTGGCAAATCATGTGGCCCTCATTTTAAACGTATAGGGTATATTAAGATTCGTAACAACAAATTTAGAATGGGCATTATAAATTATTCTATTCAAATATGAAGAAAACATTTTAATTTTCAACGGTTTATGATCTGTATGTAGATATGTAAATTATTTTAATTAACAATTGCTATGATAGTTCAACAATGCATTTCTAATTTTCTGGATTTGTGTATGGTGCGTTATACTATATACACTTGAAAACTGTCATATACGCAATTAAAACATAGTAGACTAAAGTGATAGTTTGACCTCTCCTCTATTTTTAACAATGCAAAATTCCGTTGCTATCAAACTTTAATCTATACGGAAAGTGTTCAAACTAGTTTAGATTTCCACTTGCTGTGTTATGATCCCGCTAACTGGGTTATCGATTCAAGCTATATTGGTAGTTAGTCTTAGTACGTATTAATAAGATTTTCTTTGTTGGATGTGATCTTAAATATCTATCATATATATAATATATTCCTAACAACATAATACAAAATATTTTTTTTCTATAACAGAGTGTTACGTGCTATTGCGCAATCATCATCGTTTTATGGACATCCTTAACACTTTGCAGTCCACAGATAAGACATCTGCGGACTGCAGAATGTTGAGGATGCCTTTCAGAAAATTCTAGAAACGTTCAAAAAAGTCTTGTTATTATTATAAAATTCTTTAAACTATTTTTGAAAAGACTCGAATTTTGAACTTTTACGAAGTAGACTAGCAATGTTTTATATTACTAGAATTGTTGTTTTCTAATTAACCGAATAGTGCTTGTGTTGGGAAAATATGCTTCACATGAATTGTCCAATAGCAGACTCGAACGAGCGATCTTAGATTATAAACTCAATCTTTGTCAATTCACATATTACTAATTTCAATTTTTATTTTATGAAGAATATATTTTAAGTAATTAAACAATAATCTTACGTTGTGTGGGATCACGATCTACGAAGGGCACTCAATAGGATCTGGATGTGTGTAGCCAATGATCTAGTTGGGTGGCTCCCTCAGAGAGTTTTTTGTAAAAGAGATGATGATGATGAATCTTATAGGAACAACCATTTTTTACTTTTAAAATTTTCCTTATTATAATTCACGCTATTCGTGATAATCTCGAAAACTCACCAATTTTTGGTTGAACGGATAGTATATATCTTAATATGTACATATGTATTGTACATATATTTGAAATAACGCATTGATCTTATAAAATGATATATAAAATTCACAACACAATAACACGTTTCCGATATAAAAGAGATATAAAAACAATAATATTTTATTTGCCAGAATTTTAAAGAAGATATTTTTTTTACAATATAGTTTTGTATCACAGTTTTCACTTTTATTATACCTATAATTTTTTTCCTCAATTCATCGAAGCTTCTAAATTTCTTAAATTAAATTTTTAACATTTAAGTGATGTTGTATCCTTACTTGAGTTCTTAGCTAGTACGATAACATTATTTAAAATGAGTTTCATTAATAGGATGTTATCAAAGAAAATAAACGTTAATTTACGTTTATGGAAGTTGCTCTTTGAGCTTCTTCAACTCAATGTATCTCAGTAAACAGTGCGTTAGCTTTAAGTTCTACGAAACGCGAATCACCCAAGTGTGTAACTCCGTACCAGTGCCTCTGAAATTTTAATTTATAATTTGACGTATACATTTAAAATACCCTTTACAATATAGAAAGGCATTGGTTTCTAGATATCATAAAACATTTTATATTATTGTAAACATAAAAATAACATAGTAAAACCTCCAGATACCGAATAAATCACTAGTAGTTATAGGCCATACAACTATTTATACTAATACCGGAATCAAAATTACTATCCTTGGTTCAGAAAGCGAATACTTTGCAACTGCGTCATTAAGTTCCTATATTTTCGTTTATTACTATCCTAAGTACTTACGACCTATTTTACTCGTTCGGCCCATACCGACTTTTTTGCAAAGTGATTAAAATACTTAAGATCTTCAAGGGCTATATATGGATTCAAATTTCGATTGAAATTGAAGTTTGATTTGAATTTTTTCCATTGAGTTTTTGGATGTTTAGATGTAATTTGTACGTCTAATAGTGTGTTTCAAAGACATTGCTTCGGTATCTTCCAGTCGTATCGAAAATAAAAACGTTCCATTGGATTAATACTAAGGAGAGTTTTTTTCTTTATTTGCGTGCACAATAAAAGCATTTATATATACGAGTATATACTGAATGAGTATATATATTGTGAAACCAAGCACCTCGTACAATAAATGTTAAATTAAAGTTTCAGCAAAGTAAATGATATCTACATTACTTATAATATCTATATTACTTTATTATTCTTAAATAATAAATATTATTTTTATATATGATTCCTTTGAGGGCTGTTATCATTTTCAAAAAGGCGTCCCTTTGCAGTTAACTAGAATAGAAAAATATTAGTATAAAATCCATATAAATATTTATCGTGTTTGCACGTGTTTCAAATGAATCACAAATTCTAAAATGTTCAATATATTACAAAAATATAAGTGAAGAATTGAAATCCTTTTATATTTCACTGAGCTTATTGCGACAATCAGTTTTGTATGCGAGTGTAAAGTGTGAACGAACCATAATATTAGTTCAATTTGAATTAAATTGAAAAAACATTTGTTTGTTCAAGTCATATTTTTATCCTTATTTGCTCAAAATATACTGTTTAAGTGTTTAAGTGTTAAAAATAATTATTTATGATCAAAGAATAAATTATAGACACAAAATTATATATGTAAACTGTATTTACATTAACTATAATTCTAGATGTACATAAATTATGAACGTTTTTATTTTTTAAATAAAATAATAAGGGTTTTTATATTAGTAATCTATGTAATCTGTAAAAATATAATTAAAAAAAGATTACAGCCCATACACGTCCTATTGCTGAGCACGAGCCTTTCCGGTGAAACGTAAATCCCACCACTATCCTACCACGTTTGCCAAATGAGGCAAACGTGGCGGGGCCTTCGTTGGCGGGGTTATCAGAGTCGGAATAAATATCTGTAGGCCATACATATATTCATTCTGATGTGGGGATCGAACCTGCGACCATTGATTCCGTAGGCGAGGGGCTCCGCCACTACGCTAATTTGTTGTCATCTATTACAATTACTTAAATTTATGCAGTTTTATGCAGTATGTAGAGAGTTTTGTGATCAGTTACCAAATGAAGAAAACAGGTGTCATGTTATTTTATGTTATTTATAAGTTTATTATTTTTAAATATAGACGACAATGCAAACGAGCTAACAGATTATCAGATGGGAGGTCACCACTTAAATTAATAAATAAAAAGTATCCATAAAAAATGTTTATTTTATCAACTATATATTATACCTTTTTATTAAGCCTCTTACTCGCCTACGTAAAGTAGCAACATAAAAGCAGCCCGAGGTTCGTAGTTTAATGATCACTGCAATAGATTTTCTCGTTTTGTTACTTTAAGATCATTTTTAAATGTAACAAAATCTGAATTTGTAAAATTTAGGACGAAATAATTTTAATAAATGTTTATGTGTTTTTACTTTAAGAACAAATTATGTTATAATGAAACACAATACAGTCGGTTACGGTGGTATATTTTTTATTTAAATCGCTTTCAAGTTCTTCCTTGCTTTGCTTATTAATGGCTGATACTCGACATCGTACAGAGTGCAAGATTTAGTACCAAATCAAGTGTCAGTAATTCGTACAAGGAAAGATAGAATATGATAACGATAGATGAAATGAGAATCAACAGGATTTTCATCACGAATACTTAGTCACTTAATAAATATACAATAATATACCTCATGAATTAAAAGAATTGAATGCAACATTATTTAAAAAAAGATTACATAAATGGCTAATAGATATTTATAATATTCCGGACTTTTTTTAAAGAGCCGATCAAATGTATATAATAGATAAATATATAGTGTAAAGTAAAAGTGATACATAAATGTAATAATAAATTATAATTTTAATGATATTATAATAATCTAGCTATGTATTTAGATTTGTAATAATTGTTTTAGTTATTTCTAATAGTGTGTCATAATTCATGAAATTTGTACGCCGTAAGTGGCAATATGATGGAGCTTTTATACGTCTCTTTTTTCATCTTGTTATAACCTCACATTATACAAATAAATAATTATTATTATTATTATAAAAGAGCATTTTCTTGACGCCGTTTGTATAAAATATCCCAATAGTTAACGTTTAATTACTAATTCGATTCCCAAATTTTCATAAAGTTCCATACATTATTCTTCATTGCCTCTCTTAGTTTTCTTATTTGTTCAATACAGAAAATTATATTTCTCAAAGTCAGTCTGTTATCAAGCTTCTTTCATTTCATAATGAGGTTCCTTCGTACGCAGAAGAAACGGTGGAAGAAATTCTGCAGATGTCTTTTGCCTTTTTCTACTTACAATACACTAATATTGTTTAATGAAAATTACCTTATAGATTACAAAAATCGTTCGTTACTATCGATAAGTACCATATTATTGAAAGGGGAAAAAATGATGAAAATAATGACCCTTAGTAGACTACCTAAGCAATCTATGTAATCAGTAATTATTCACAAGTTAAAGCTTTTCTCAGACATCACGAACGTGTTCTCTATTTGTTAGGTTTCTTTCGTTCAAAGCACATAGTAAATCCGAAGCGAAAATCGTTTAATGATATAAATCGGAAATTCAGACTAGCTTCATTTGATTTCTTTGATTTTGGATCCAGCACTAAACTATATTTCTCATATCACATAATATCACAAAATTAGTAATGAAACTACACGTAGCTGACATGTTTCCTACGGTCATAACACTAATATTTATATGACGGCCATTAAACGGGAACTATCATCTCCTGTGTCAACATAATTTACGGAAGAGGAAAGATGACGAAATAAACACACGCGATATAAACTATGAAGCGAACAAATATTTTCTTCTCAGATTATATGTATACAACAAAATACACAAATCGTATAAATCTAGCTGTAAATGTTCTTACATCTGAATCCTCCCTTACTCAATAAAATGAGTTTTTTAAATATATGTATGTGTAATCTGGATGGAAGGGTCGGTAGGGGAAGACCTCTGAGAAGATACCTTGACAAAATTGCTGAAGTTTTAAGAAAGGCCAAATCAATAGTACCCTTAACCGGTGGGCTTGCATGAGGAGAGAAATGAGCGTGGAGGAAGTAAGGAAAGTATGCCGACATCGTAGCAGATGGAGATCTGTGGTATCTGCCTACACCCACGGAAGACAAGCGTGACGATATGTATGTGTATGTGTGTATAACCTATAGTTATTTTATTTTGTGTCTTTGAACTTTGAATTTCATAATTGGCTCAATCGCGTTACCGCTTTTGGAGCTTTTGAGTTCATATATGATCATCAGTTATATGATCAACAATAGTATTAACAAAATAAGAAAAGCCTCCAAAAATGGCAAGGTTCCTGGCCTAGTAATGGTACATATATATTCTGTAAAAACTGTCTGTTAACTGTATACATATTTATTTCTGTTATTTAATTGATCACTGTGATTTAATATAAACTATTATTTTTTATTCACATTCAAATATAAGTCTAGACATAAAGTTATATTGGAAAATGTATCTTAAGTACTTGAATTTCTCGAGAGCAAGAGAAGCAGATGTTGCCTCGAGGCAGCTAGTTTAAATTCTCGATTGAATTGTTCATGGCATTTTAACTTAAGAAGCAAAGCCAACGAAGATATTACGAAAGACTTGGAAGATACACATGTACCTCAATTTAAATATTTCAAATATTCTTCTATAATTCGAAATTTATTTCGATGTTCTTTCATTTCAAATTCATATTCACTCAATTCAACTACGACATTCATTTCAAATTCATCAATTTAGATATAATAATATAAATTAGTCAATCTATAATTCTACCGTTGGTCTATTGATGTGCACCATATTTTCCGTGTACTAACAATTTTTACTTGGTTGACATGTTTAATAAGACTTCTGGTAAAATAGAAAATTGTTAGTCTTCTTTAAAAAAAAATTATATGAATTTACATGAAATTGAAATATTGAAATTTACATGAAAGTGAAATACATCAAATTGTATAATCTTAAAAATTCAGAATAAGTTTACATTGTGTTTAAATTATGTTAGACAAAAATTGTTAAACAGAAGAGCAGTTTTATTTCTTTTTATGTTATAGAATACGTGTGTTCGGTGGAAAGCAATCAACGCCGATCAATATTTTAATAAAAATGAATATATATATATATATATATATTATATATATATATATATATATATATATATATATATATATATATATATATATATATATATATATATATATATATATATATATATATATATATATATATATATATATATATATATATATATATATATATATATATACTTATATGTGTGTACCAAAATGTATTTTTTCTATATACGCTTAATTACGTGAGTGCAGTTGGGTGAAGATTGTTTTCCTTTGTTTAAATATTTTACGAAGCGAAAACGAGGAAAACCATAATGTACCTTTTTTGTAGGGATCCTTTTCTCTGAAATGTATAGAAGAAATGTATAGCTTCTAAAAGGTACGTATAATATTTACGAAATGTAGTAAGCTCCTGCTTAGGAAGGTTTGTATAATTTTTTTAAAATATTTTTTTTTCTTGTAAGAGCAGATTATATTTTTATTAAATTCCACTAACCTTTTTTCACATCTATGTCATAATACTAAAAAAGTATTGAGATTAAGTATTATGTTTATAATTTTTCAAAGACTAACAAACCTTTTACAATGCCTGTGGTATTTGTTGTAAATGTCTTTGAGTTGTATTGGTTGCTTTCCATCAGGTTATTTTAAAAATGTTTTAAAACTAGATATAACTGTAATTATGTTTTAATTTTATAGTAAACATTATATATTTAAGAATAAAGTTCAATTTTTGTATTATTTAAACAATGAAGTTTAATGATATGAAGACGTTTAAATTTTCAAAATTAAATTAACGCTTTAAGCCGCTTCACGTTTCATATCTCAATCCAGCAATTTATTTTCATAAACATTAGTCGTGCCTTCATTTCGTGACTAGAAAATATAAATTACCCCATTAGTTCCTTGACCTTATCTAAAATGGCGTTTTATATAAGAATGCTCTTCTTAACTAGTAATACAATATTTTAATTTATCTTATATAATATAACCGATTTAATTTCGGGACCTCTTGCCTGATCTTTACGGTTATAAAAAGAATTGTTTATTGGTATATAATTCCGTTTTAGTGGTTATACAACAGATATAATACTGAATATTTATGACTAATTTTGATTTTTCTTTGCTCCCAATGAAAGTTATAGTAAACTTTGATTAATTAACAAACTAACTCTTTGTACTCCTGTGCATAGTTTTTTAAGAAAAATAGTTTACTGTCAAAGCAGTAGCTTGCCTAAACCTGTTCTGCTTAAATCCTATTTCAAACTTGATGTAATCCTTCAATATCACATTAATTTCTATAACTGTTATCGTCTTTTTATTTATTTTGTTAGTATACTATCAATAATAAAAGATGTTAAAAAAATACCAGAGTTTAGTCAGAAGTTTAGTCAAAAACCGTTTGACGGTTTTTTCAAGTTCTGGTATTTTTCTCAGGGTGACTAGAACACCAGTAGGACTCTCCTTGCCTTTTTGAAGGTCTACGTTGAGCAAGGGTTGCGAGAAGCACAAATATATAATGATGACAATCATCTTTGTTGTTGTACACTTATATCTATCCTCACAACTTATCTTATCTCTCTTTCACTCCTGGCTTTGCTGGAAGAAAACTCAATTTTGAGTTAAGCTCGCCTTTGTACATCTTCTTTCCTTTTAATTCTTATATGTCGTGTTTTATGTTTACAATAAAGTATTAATTAAAATAAATAAATCTTTCTAATACCAAATTTTCTGTAAAATTTTCATTTTTTAGCAGTTGCATTTTCTCACACTGTTCCATTATCACTATATTTACCTAACAAACCGAATCGGGCTCTATTTAATTGCTTGACAATGTAATAAGTCACAATGGAGTAGGGTCGCCTACATTATACTCAGACAAAAACGGCCCATATTATATTCTTTTCGCTTTGATGTTAAATCAGTGTATATTTAAAATTCTTTTATATTTATATATTTTTTTGTTTGCAAAATAAGGAATTATTTGTATTCAAATAAAAATGAAGCATAATATATAATAGATAAAGGATAAAGAAAGGATTGGAGGAGAAGGAAAGGATAAAGAATATATTCCATGCCAGATAGATGCTGTAGCATGTCTACTGTATTTATTCCCAGAGTCGCGTAGTAAAATACCCAGGTGAAATGAGGCATATACAAAATA
>JASFAT010003278.1:0-12048 GCA_031353405.1 Baronia brevicornis
CAGAATTCACTGATAGTTGCCATAAACAAAGAATTGAATTGAATTGACATAGCTATGGGATCTTAATTGAAAAATTGAATAGAATTAAAATATTTTTTATTAGTAATGAGTATTCATGATAAATTAAAATCCATAATAAAGGTTTTAAAGATTATTTCCATCTGTGGTGGTGGAACTATGCTTGTTGCATACCAAATAAGACAAACATGTAAATCATTAGATAAAATTGTAAGTTCAAATGTGCTTAACGCAGAAAAAAAATACACCCCAGAATACATCTATATAGATGATCCACAATTTGCTTTGAAAATGGAAGAGGCTAAACATACTAAACAGCCCGTGGGATTAGCGCGGATATGGAAAAGTTTACGACATTCTTTAGCCTGCCGGTTATTGTGGTTATGCCGACACGGTAATCGAGAGCAGCGTAATTTAGCGCTTGAACATCTTGCTTCTTTTAAAAACAATAAAAATTGGGACTGCTTAAAACTAGCTCAAGCTCTTGATAAGCATACTGCTGTTCTTCTTGCTAGAACTTGTGATGCAGACTTGCGATATTTTTTACCTCCTCCGATTCACATACGAAGAGCTGCACAAACGTCAGACCTTATGTCATTTAAGTTCCGTGACATGATTACAGCAATGCAAAGAGTACACCCTCACAGTTGTATTCAATACTTTTTATCTAAATACTTTGCAAATTTACAAGAACAAGCTATGGAGGCAGACAGCATTCCAACTAAACCAGACAGTATTAGTGAAAGAGATTTGTGCTTATTGTGCCTTGATGCTTTTCACCATAATATATCATTATTTTACAATAAAAAATATGAGGATGATAAACTATGTATGCTATTGATTAAAATGGGTCTATTGCAGTATTTATCTGAATTGATGCTAAGATATCCCAATGACTTGGAATTAGACTTGGCCGTTCTCAAAATTCTTACTGTATTAAGTATACATACATGTTTGTTAACTGAATTCTTTCAAAATGGTTTAATTGGGCAATTGTGTCGTTTGATTAAATCTATTGATGTAAGATTAGTAAGTTCAGCTGCTGTTTGTCTTGCAAATCTTTCAGGAGAACATTGTTTTAGACCAGGGTTGTATCTCTTACATCCTATTTATAGGACAAGCAAACCACATAACTGTGATACCCTTTTAATACATGGATTGAGGGGAGGTGTGTTTGTGACATGGAGACAAAGAGACCGTAAAAAAAAAGAGCCCATTGGCATAATTGATGCCACAATATCAGATGTTGAATCTGATGCACATTGTAAGGATTCTTTCAATAATAAGTATTTTCATCCTGATTTACAACAAGTGCTGGAGGATATAATTGATCTAGATGATGATACTTTATTGTCAAGTTTAGAAGTTGTTTTGCAAGATATACCAATTGAAGCAAAGCGAGAAAATAACTTTAACACTGTATATACTGCAACTAAAAGGAAATTAGCTTTAAAACAAGAATATCAGGACATGTGCAGTTATACTTTCTGTTGGCCTAAAGATTGGTTACCAAGGGACTGTAAAAACTTGAGAATATTGGGTGTTAATTACTGGAGTTCTTTATCGGAATGGTTAGAGAGGTGTCCATTACAGAGTTCTGACATAACTACTAGAGCTGCAGAGTTAGCACCTGTTTTGTTGGATGCTGAAGTTGGAAAGAGGAATGTACCAATTGTTTGGTTAGCACATTCAATGGGTGGCCTTATAGTCAAACAGCTTTTGATTAATTCAGCAGAAAGTAATCATAATGTTTTTAAAAAACTGTGTGATCATACAAAAGCTGTTTTATTCTATAGTACTCCTCATAGAGGTAGTGCTATTGCAAACATGCCACGTGCTGCAGCTGCTGTTTTATGGCTGTCTCATGATGTTAAACAGCTGCAAGAAAATTCTCCAATACTTCTAAAAATGCAAATGAAGTTTCTTAAATTAGCTGATATTAATAATTGGGAAACTATAAGTTTTGCTGAAACATTGCCTACTTTAGTCACTGCTTTCAAAGTTCCTGTTAATTTTGTTACTTCCCAGTCAGCAGATTTGGGTCGTGGTGTGTTTTATCAGTTACCACTAGATCATTTGTCAATATGTAAACCTGCTACAAGACAGTCCATTTTATACACAACAGTAATAGATGTAATCAAAAAGGTGACAGTCAAAGACTGTGAATTACAATTCTCTAATACTTATTTTCGAAGATTCTTTAATCTTATTTGGTGGATAACAAGAAAAAAAGCAAAAGAGGTAGTAGAAACTATAGATGACACTCAAAACAACCATGGTTTGAGATGGTTTGAGAAAATTTTACTTGGAACTTTTACAGATGACTTTTCAGATTAATTAAAACTATGTATTTATAACTTTTGGGTTGTATTACTTTCTGATGTGTGACTAACTTGTACTTATAATCTTTAGTATTTTTATACAAACTTTTCAAAAGTTTTATTACATAATATATATCATTTTAAACTAAAGTTACTTCAAAATTAATATGACTACACCACAGAATGTTTTTCATATGTCACATGTTTCATGTTAGAAAAGATAAAGAAATCAGGTAAAACAATTTAAAGGAAAATAATAAAGTTGGTAAATTTAGTTACTTGGTGATTTGAGTGGTTAAATATTCTCTGTACATTTTCAATCATTTGTCATTTTAATCTGTCTAATTGTACATTTACAAATTCTGACATATTTGTAATTATCAAATCCCTCTATCTTTATTAGGAATTGTAATTAGTACTACTCGAATACATATATATGTTTTTTGTACCTTTAAATATCTAGTTTATGATAATTTATATATTGCATCTACTCTGCGGTATTTAAATAAAAATAATATGCTTTCTTGGACCACAAATTTTTTCATTGAAAGTAATGTTTATATTTTTATGGTAATTCCATTATCACACATATTTCTCTTCATATATATTGAATTATAGAGCCGAGTGTTTCAGAAAATCCATTATTATGTTTATATGAAATCTAAGAAATAAATATGTCAATATTACTCTTTATATTTTTATTAAAAACTGATACTATTTCCAGAAACCCATATAGATAAGTAAACAAAGCACAAATTAAATTAATTTTGATATTATATATCTATTTAACTTTTTGATTTCTCCAATCTGTTGAGTTTTAATATTGCAAATTTAAATTAGCCTAATTCTTATTCGTTAATAACCGTTTATTCTAAGGTTAAATACATAAGGCTGCTTTTTAAAAAAAGACTATTTATACCTTTTGAGCATTTCTTATCATCTCATATCATTATTGTAAAATATTACTTATTTACTAACACAATTTGACTGATGTTATTCCGCCCTTTCTTGTAGAAAACGTGATGGATGTTTTCTTGATTTATAATAACTCGACCACGATGCCCCCTGCATTGTGGTCGAGTTATTGAGTTGGGTTAAGATTTTGCAAATTTTTTTTTTATAGCACCACAGCAACATACATTGTAATTATGAGTCATTTTAGTTTATAAATATCATCAATATAGCATAACAGTCTATTGCTGGAAATTGAATCTTCCTTAAAATTGAAGGATCTCGCCTTAATTGAATGAATTTGTAATTATGAATTGTTTTTTGTTCTCATATGCCTGTCCCTATTGGTATTTGTTCCCATAGTTGCCTCATACGAAATATAAGGGAAGAACAGGGTGGCCCCATTTGGTGTCTAGAACCTAATACTAAAAATAAATGTGGAACTACAGCGCTAACTATTTGATATTTTGTTATGATCAATCTACCATCATTAGGACATGGCAATAACTGCTCGAAAAAGTGACCTCATATTTGCGATCACTAGCAGACGCAATTAAAATAGCAGAAAGACTATAACAGTATTACTAGCACAAAGGCACCTATACTATAAATGCATTTTTATGACACCTTTATGATATTACAGTTGAAATATTATCATGACTATTTTTTGCCGCTTCATAGATTTTGGAAACAATATAATTAAATTTTGAATAAAATAATCTACCTCAGTCATACATTGTGAATATATTAAATTACAATATTTTATGCTGGTTTTTTCGATACTTTTAGAAAATACACTAAGTTTTTATCGTCGTTGCTTTTTATTAATTCTTAGATTATTTGGTAGATGGCGTAAATGTACATTTACGTGAAATAATGAAATTAAGAATCTATGTAGAAATAAAACTATAAGAAGTTTAAGTAAATTATCACAGATGACGCTGTAGTCAATAGTAATATTTGATCAGATTAGGTCGGTCTTTTATGATGCTTAGATCACTGATAAGCCGGTATAGTTATCAAATCTTAACCTCATTCACTGTTTAGTGAAGATGTGGCAAAATGACTGAAGTTTATGTAACGCTAAGAGATCGTAGTACTGTATTATCGGTTGACTTACAGTGATATTTTTAAGACGTCTTCATCTTCTCTTAATGTTTTTATTTTTTCTTTTAAATTACTCAATATCAAGTTAAAAATTAAGGAAATATTCATACTTTAAATTTTTTTGTATTCAAATACCCATAGATTCCAATTAATTTAAAATACCTATTTAAACTTACAAGAAGTTCAATTTATACACCACAGATGGCGTAGGGCGGTGAAAATAAATGTATATTCGAAATGAGGCAAATAATACTTTTGCTCCCCTTTACGCTCGCCCACCTGAGGGACGTCCACTCCCACGAGAAATCCTCCTGTCGCCTCCTGGCTCCCGCGAGGGAAGAGGGCCAGCGATGGACCCAACGTATGAATAGGTTCAGCCATATCTCGACGACGCGAAGTCGTTAAAGGACACCCTAAAGCCGCTAGGAATAGCGGCACCTAAGACCGGGGGGCGGTTGCCTCATTGAGTTGCTGCACGAGCAGTGGGGTTCATCCCCGAGGCTCGATCCCACACCTCTGCGCGGGTTGTGGACGTCCCCGATTGATTGCAAATAATAGCAGTTTTTTGTACTAAACGCTTTGTTTTAAAATTATCGTTGTATCTATATATTATCTCGTTATCAATATTGAAAAAGGCTTGTGCTTTGTTTCGATTGAAGCGATAAGAAACGAGTAGACGGGTCACCTTAACATTAACAACCACCGCCCATGAACATTTATATTATTCAGGGCACTGCAGATGCGATACCTATTTAGGTGAATGTTTTAAATAATAAGAGGAGAAGAATGGATATAATTTAATGGATATAGAAAACGAATGTAATGGGAGGGGGATAAGGTAGAATAAAGGAAAGGAGAAGGAATAAGGCTTCCAGATGCCTACACCAAACAGTACGAAAAGCGGTAACACAATAAAATTCAATTACGTGATGCCGATATTCTGTGAGGGTGTGGTATTTTTTTCGGTCGAGCCGGCCCATTTTTGCTTTGCTACCACAGTTTTATCACTATGAAAGCCTAGCAGAGGGCTCTGTATCTATTATTGTACATCTACAGGCTAAAAACACAACACCTACGTAGTATGTATATAATATTGTATTAATATGAATATTATAAATATTATAAAATGAATAATAATTTTTGTTCTTCAAATCAGATTGACCTGAATCTTAATAGTAAAGTCTATATAGCGACTAATTAAGGATCAAAACAATAATACAATGTGTTTACTTATCTGTTGCCTCATTATTGATAACGCTAGAAGTTGACCTAAATGAAATAACTAATACGCAAATCAGGACAAATTAATGTTATGAACGGTCACACGTGTAATATTCGGAAGTAATCACAAAGGGGAGAAGGGAGGATGACCGTTGTTATCACATTTGCTGCAACCGCCGCGTTTATTCAATCACAGCTAGTTGAAGCTTGAAGTTATTAACCCCGATCGAATTGATGTTTGACGACTAGGGCGATTTGCAGATTTATACAACGGTAATTTTTATTGAATATTTTTTACATCTCATAATGTATGGATATGAACCTACCACCTGTCTACCTACATATTTATTCCAATTTCTTGAATCCTTTTATTTATGTTAGAGTTTGGTTAATTGAACGCAGTATGGGCGGATAAAGCTTTCCAAAGGGATTAAACCGAGACGTTACAAAGGTATCATGTAAGTCTCGATTTATAGCGAAATAGTAAGTTTTCAGAGAGCCACCTGACGGACAATAAGCAGACATCCCATTAGAAGGCAGGTCAAGAAAAGGGTTTATGTTGAGATCGGTACTGGCTATGAACTAAAAACTTTGCATTGATTGATCTAATGCATTTTTAAAGGTCTGCTTGCGTTATTATAATTTTCGATTAATTTATTGTCCCTAAAAGTGAATTAGATACATAAGTAAATTTTTTAACAGTTTGCTAGTAGGTATATATGAATAATAGTTGATTAGAAAGAGTAAATATAAAAAAGAGTGTTAGTACAATGATAAAGTTTATGCTATTGAAATAATATTCTGACACAAATTATAAATGAGCTTCAGCTATAACAGCTTCAGTAGCATTTAGGCTGGAGGAGATCGATACCGACTTCATAGAATAGTTTCCATGGAGATAACGTATTGGTAGCAAAATTTTCTTTTTGAGATACCTGTACCTGCCAGCTATACGTTGCAAATAAATGAAAATGTATATTTTAATACTTAAGCATTTTATGTAAGCATATCATTTTTTTTATTTATTTACTCTAATTAACGGTAGAGAATTATGAAAATTGTTGTAGTGATACTTGCTTTTTTTATTGAACTCTTTTGAATGCCTGACGGTTCCTTTTTGTGTTTTTAATTTGTTACCATGTCAGGATATTATTAATATTAAATCAAATGTTTAACTATTTAATTCAAGTAAAAACAAATTTATTTTCAAACAATATGTAGTTCATAAAGGCCTGGCTGGACTAGCTGAAGTCACTGCATATACGTTACGATAAAATAGAACTATAATGGGCGAGTAAAATGGAAGTATGGCTTTTCCCGCCAACTTACATAGGAGACGTTGTGTTTTTATTTCATTTTTATAATCTTATGTTATTATCAGTTATATTGATTAATTGTGGTGGTTAAATGTGTGTGTAGTGGCGATTAAGGCGTAAAGTGAAGTATGTAATAAATGCGTGTATCGTGACTTTTTAAGTTGATTGAAAAGAAGGTTGAAGTGAAGGTTTTGTTTAAATAGCCACCATTTTGTCAAGATGTAACGTGATAAGCGGACTAGTTACATTTCAAGAGATTTGATATTATTGTATTTTACTTGACTATCTATTTATTGTTTATATAATGTATGTTTTAATGACATAATAATAGTTATAACTAACTGCCATCAAAGAAAATAGAATGGAGGTAATGGGAGGGAAAGAGGACAGTAATCTAATCAAAAGAGTTAGGCCCTAGATCTACAGTACAAAACATGGTATGATTCACACTAAGTCAGTTATGCCCCTGTCCAATTTCGCTGTCTTGGCCTTCTAACTTTATTTCACTTCAAGCCATGTCATTACGATTCCGAAATAATAGAATACGGTCAGGATTGCACAGGGCGGCCATATCTGTGTCGGCTTTGTGGGTGCTAGTGGAAGACTTGCCTTGGAATGGGCGTGCCTAGTTAAACACTGTTTTAAAAGGATCTTCATGGTACTCCCTCTAGAGCTTTTGCTGATGCACCTTCCTACGAATTAAGACAGTAATATTTTATATTCATAATTAAAAGTCTTATGTGAGGATATTTACTGAATATAATAAGCACATACCTGGGCAAAAATATCTATCAGCCATGTTGATTGCGATGACCGCATTTTCAGTCTGCCGCTCTCCAAATTGGGTCATCGATCCGCGCCTCAACTATGTGCATAGCAACAGCACCTTTAATTATTTCATGTGATTAATAACTGTACATTACTGTATAGAATAAATAAAAGCAATATCGTAATTTCCAAAATAAGCAATGTATAGAGTATAACTAGTTTTTATTTTCATTAATTTTTTTCATAATGGGCACATTACAGAATTTTTCAAGCCTTTGTTTTACTATGGACACAAAGAATATAATATGAAGGTTTTTATAAGTATACCTACCTAATAAATAAAAAAACGAGGAATGGTATTCTATTACATATTTTCAAATAACTAGGATGGTTTCTTCAACATTTAACTTCATTACATAATTAACATAACTTTAATTAAGGTTGTAGGTTCTCATAATTTGAATAACAAAATTACAGGAAGTTTTGAATTTAAACAAAATTTGGGTAGGGTCGCCATAATAGGTACCTTATAGTATAACCCTGTGTTTAATTAAGTGCCACGAAGCAACATGTGCGGCAACACTTGAACGGATGACGTAATACGATGATGTCAGAAGGCCAAGCCTGTGACTTGGCGCATTCTAGCGCTGTGATATTGAGCGCGCCTGCTAAAATTATTTCCGTACTGACTTGACGCTCGTCCCACTGTTTCCGCGTAGGTACATCTACCTACTAAATCATTTGGATTCCCTCTCTCAACACTCTGTTCGTATCACATCGTTCGTAGCACATCTCCACATCGCTGTAACAAATTTTTAACGTGACATAAAATATCTATTTACAACAATAGGTACATTTCAGACATTACGAATATATTTGATAACTGTTATTATGAGTAAAAGCTGCTCATCGAAGAGAAAGGGTTTCTTGCTTCTATTTTTTTTCATTTATAATCATCCCCGTATTATTTTTTTTATAGAAGAGGTAGGCAGACGATCAAATTGGTTCCCTGATGATAAACAATCACTACCGCATATGAAAATCTACAACACTAGAGATAAGGTAAATATGGCACTCGGGGAACAATGTAAGTAACACACACCATATGAAACGAAAACATAACACAGAAAAATTTTACCGTTTACCACCAGGGTATGATACTTTTCTGGTCGAGCCGACCCATTCTTATATGTATATGGCTTCGACACTATTTGGCCAGGTTAAAGATAGTTTTATTGATATTGATACTGTATTTAAAATCTCTCAAATTGTGTGTCCATAAAAACATGTGGTGTCATCTTATTGCTTTGTTACTTCTTGTGTTTGGATGGTAATCGTTATGCGCAAATCACCATCGCCACTACTGCAACCAACCTTAGTAGTAAACTGTATGTTACTAACATAGGCTTATTTTAAATTAGTAAGATTTCGCAGATGTTTCCTCGTAGGTACCTACTACAATAGCCTCAGCTACGAATATTAGATTTGAACTGTCATTTAGCGGTCTATCAAAGGCTAATAATTTCTCAGAATTTTATGTTTAACACTCCACATATTTCTCATTGTTGGGCACGGGGCCATCCCATTCAGGCATTAACCGACCACGTATATCCAAGGCAGATTAGCGGGAAATTCAGAGTATTTTGAGTCCGAGAAACTCTTAACTCCGAAAGGGGTAATTTCGTCGAGGAGCAAATTTGGTCGTTTTAATAATTATAACCATTTATGGGAATGTTTTCCTAATTAGAAACGAAGAGAAAATAACAAAACTACAATTTGTGCAAGTGGCTTGCTTGTGGCTTTTGAGTCACATGTTTGGTATTTTTGGCACGAAAGTTACGGTCACGTGTTATGCCACTTCCATTTTTCATGGGCTCATTTGGGAAAAAAAAATTCCATTAACTTATTATTTAAGCTCTCCGGTCAAAACCTATTTATTTATGATGAACTATAAGTTTAATAAATTATATCACATAAAATTAAATACTTTTAATTACTACTACTATCTAATTATATGTGTGTGTAATCTACGTATTATATGTATTTACATGTATTCAGTTGGTTGTCTTAATTATTATTATTTTTTATTATTTTTGTGTACTTTACGTATTTATTTAATAATTAAACATATTTATTTCTATGTATTTTATTTGCTTTATATTCGTTATTCATATTGGCTATACTATGATATGGACTCTTAAATAACAATTTTTTTTCTTCATTTTAAATTTAAAAGTAACCACAATTTATTCTTAAGTGCCGGAACGTGTCGTGCAACTGTCGGAATCTTGTTTCCGCGATATATTGCGCCGTAAATGCTTCTATGCAAATGGCATCCCTCTTGTCCCATAATGTTACACTGCAGCGCGTATGGCGCAAACCCGAGTGGTGCAGTTGCTAGGTGTTTACTTCTGGAGCCAGGAACATTAATATTAATCTTCGGGTTGCCAACACAATTTGACATTTTCATCTTATCTTACAACATTTCTAAAAGCATCGTCTACCCAACACTTTGTTTTTAGCAAACGGCATAAATCTGGTGTTACTCTTTTTGTTGTTGCCTTTTGTGTCTCTTGTGTTCTCCAATCAGCTGGTATCATTGTAAAAATAAAGTCTTTTCTACTCTAGTTCTAAAACATTTAAACACTAGAAATTTGAACTACAATGTGATTCGGTTAATCTATTTAAATTTTCACATAATTCTACTCTAAAACGACGAAACTTTAATTGTATTAAAAAATAAAAACTACCTACGCGTATTTATCTTCAGACTGGATATTTTTCCTTGTCATTTGGTTATTAATAATGGCACAAACTAAACGGGGCTTCCCAGTTGTAGGATATGAGTGTATATAAACCTACCTTTATAAATATGACATATGTTATTTTAAGAATTATAAATTCCAACTTTATCTAACATATCGGATGCCACGATTTGCATTCACCCATAACAATCTAATCTCTAGCAAGCAAGTACTCTTATTAGATATAATTTAGTGAGCAAATAATTCGAGATAACCGGGCGTTGTCGCATTATTCCGAGCCTCTCAGAGCCCGTGGCTACGGCGAGTATTGATTCTAAAATCATCGTGACCTACTTCCTGAGCAGCGGTTCAGCACTCGACCTTTGCTACCTATTCACCTCCTCTAACACTTTTACAATAATAAATTATTATCAGCTATGTAGCTTAATACAAAATACTACAATAGTCAGACTAACTCTATTAATTAGTACATACAATAATATTATATTTTTATATTTTGGTCAAAGGTTATAAGCTGTTATATGTATATATATATATATATATATATATATATATATATATATATATATATATATATATATATATATATACACATACATATATATTTAAATTAGATTACATTTAATTTCTTTTAATAATGTGAGTGATTGGCAGATGTGTATACTTTGAAATCTGGAGCATTTCAATCAAACCCCATTTATTGTTCAATAGTCAACTCTGCGAGCTCTATATATCAGTACGGAGCAAACATGACTCTTATTACCCTAATATAAAACGCAAACTTAAATGATACTATTCCGTGCCCTAAATAATGTACGATCAGAAACAAAGTGGCCTGATATCCAGTACTTTATAGATATTGCATTTATAGATACATGAATTCTCTATGGATAAATATCTTTTTACATTTGGATATAACTGTTTGTAATAACTAATTTAATATGTGTGTTCATGAATTTTTTTCTATACCTATCTGAGGCCTGAATGCTTAACAAAGACCTCTTAAAACGGAGAGGCGTTCGAAATATGGGCAAATAAACGGATTCTCGCTTAGCTGGAGTCAAAAAGTGGCCTATGAGTAGGTTCTTCGTTAAGTCAAGCGAAAACGTGAATTTTTGCAGACTGTTAAAGAAAAGTTGGTTACCTAGATCATATTATGAGACATGAAAGGTACACATTTCTGCAACTAATCATGAATCATGGGAAAAGTTGAAGGACGAAAGATAGGTTGATCGGAAAAGGGAGTCTTGGCTACGTAATATTAGGGAGTGGACGGAGAGAAGGACTCTTAGAAGAATACGTATTTTTATTACTTAAGATTGTATTTATGTGATAAAAAATATGAGAAGTAACACAAAAAGTAAATAATTGTCAAACATTGTCATCATCATCAGCACCAGTCCACTGCTGGAAATAAGTTCGTTCACAGCGTCTTCTAGCCCGATCTTTGGCTGAACAATTTGCTAGGCACAGACATTATCACTCCATCTAAAGGGTAGGCGTCCCATGCTACATTTGCCAAAATGTGATTTTTATTCCCGTACTCGTCGACTCTAACGATTCTCGTTTTTCTGACAAACG